>JAUKNK010000382.1:952500-1064071 GCA_030765055.1 Mantis religiosa | reverse complement strand
AACAAGAGATTCAGACAACAACCAACTGTGATGAGTCGCTAGTCTCTTGTAAGTTATATATTAACAAGAGATTCAGACAACAACCAACTGTGATGAGTCGCTATGCTCTTGTAAGTTATATATTAACAAGAGATTCAGACAACAACCAACTGTGATGAGTCGCTAGTCTCTTGTAAGTTATATATTAACAAGAGATTCAGACAACAACCAACTGTGATGAGTCGCTAGTCTCTTGTAAGTTATATATTAACAAGAGATCCAGACAACAACCAACTGTGATGAGTCGCTAGTCTCTTGTAAGTTATATATTAACAAGAGATCCAGACAACAACCAACTGTGATGAGTCGCTAGTCTCTTGTAAGTTATATATTAACAAGAGATCCAGACAACAACCAACTGTGATGAGTCGCTAGTCTCTTGTAAGTTATATATTAACAAGAGATTCAGACAACAACCAACTGTGATGAGTCGCTAGTCTCTTGTAAGTTATATATTAACAAGAGATCCAGACAACAACCAACTGTGATGTGTGCTAGTCTCTTGTAAGTTATATATTAACAAGAGATCAGACAACAACCAACTGTGATGAGTCGCTAGTCTCTTGTAAGTTATATATTAACAAGAGATCCAGACAACAACCAACTGTGATGAGTCGCTAGTCTCTTGTAAGTTATATATTAACAAGAGATTCAGACAACAACCAACTGTGATGAGTCGCTAGTCTCTTGTAAGTTATATATTAACAAGAGATCCAGACAACAACCAACTGTGATGAGTCGCTAGTCTCTTGTAAGTTATATATTAACAAGAGATCCAGACAACAACCAACTGTGATGAGTGGCTAGTCTCTTGTAAGTTATATATTAACAAGAGATCCAGACAACAACCAACTGTGATGAGTCGCTAGTCTCTTGTAAGTTATATATTAACAAGAGATTCAGACAACAACCAACTGTGATGAGTCGCTATGCTCTTGTAAGTTATATATTAACAAGAGATCCAGACAACAACCAACTGTGATGAGTCGCTAGTCTCTTGTAAGTTATATATTAACAAGAGATTCAGACAACAACCAACTGTGATGAGTCGCTAGTCTCTTGTAAGTTATATATTAACAAGAGATCCAGACAACAACCAACTGTGATGAGTCGCTAGTCTCTTGTAAGTTATATATTAACAAGAGATCCAGACAACAACCAACTGTGATGAGTCGCTAGTCTCTTGTAAGTTATATATTAACAAGAGATCCAGACAACAACCAACTGTGATGAGACGCTAGTCTCTTGTAAGTTATATATTAACAAGAGATCCAGACAACAACCAACTGTGATGAGTCGCTAGTCTCTTGTAAGTTATATATTAACAAGAGATCCAGACAACAACCAACTGTGATGAGTCGCTAGTCTCTTGTAAGTTATATATTAACAAGAGATCCAGACAACAACCAACTGTGATGAGTCGCTAGTCTCTTGTAAGTTATATATTAACAAGAGATCCAGACAACAACCAACTGTGATGAGTCGCTAGTCTCTTGTAAGTTATATATTAACAAGAGATCCAGACAACAACCAACTGTGATGAGTCGCTAGTCTCTTGTAAGTTATATATTAACAAGAGATCCAGACAACAACCAACTGTGATGAGTCGCTAGTCTCTTGTAAGTTATATATTAACAAGAGATCCAGACAACAACCAACTGTGATGAGTCGCTAGTCTCTTGTAAGTTATATATTAACAAGAGATCCAGACAACAACCAACTGTGATGAGTCGCTAGTCTCTTGTAAGTTATATATTAACAAGAGATCCAGACAACAACCAACTGTGATGAGTCGCTAGTCTCTTGTAAGTTATATATTAACAAGAGATCCAGACAACAACCAACTGTGATGAGTGGCTAGTCTCTTGTAAGTTATATATTAACAAGAGATCCAGACAACAACCAACTGTGATGAGTCGCTTGTCTCTTGTAAGTTATATATTAACAAGAGATTCAGACAACAACCAACTGTGATGGATGGCTAGTCTCTTGTAAGTTATATATTAACAGAGATCCAGACAACAACCAACTGTGATCAGTGGCTAGTCTCTTGTAAGTTATATATTAACAAGAGATTCAGACAACCACCAACTGTGATGAGACGCTATGCTCTTGTAAGTTATATATTAACAAGAGATCCAGACAACAACCAACAGTGATGCGACGCTATGCTCTTGTAAGTTATATATTAACAAGAGATTAAGACAACAACCAACTGTGATGAGACGCTATGCTCTTGTTAGTTATATATTAACAAGAGATCCAGACAACAACCAACTGTGATGTGTGGCTAGTCTCTTGAAAGTTATATATTAACAAGAGATTCAGACAACAACCAACTGTGTTGAGACGCTATGCTCTTGTAAGTTATATATTAACAACAGATTCAGACAACAACCAAATGTGATGAGTCGCTAGTCTCTTGTAAGTTATATATTAACAAGAGATTCAGGCAACAACCAAATGTGATGAGTTGCTAGTCTCTTGTAAGTTATATATTACCAAGTGATCCAGACATCCACCAACTGTGATGAGTCGCTAGTTTCTTGTAAGTTATATATTAACAAGAGATACAGACAACCTCCAACTGTGATGAGTGGCTAGTCTCTTGTAAGTTATATATTAACAAGAGTTCCAGACAACAACCAACTGTGATGAGTGGCTAGTCTCTAGTAAGTTATATATTAACAAGAGATCCAGACAACCTCCAACTGTGATGAGTGGCTAGTCTCTTGTAAGTTATATATTAACAGGAGAGTCAGACAACCACCAACTGTGATGAGTGGCTAGTCTCTTGTAAGTTATATATTAACAAGAGTTCCAGACAACAACCAACTGTGATGAGTGGCTAGTCTCTTGTAAGTTATATTAACAAGAGATCCAGACAACAACCAACTGTGATGAGACGCTAGTCTCTTGTAAGTTATATATTAACAAGAGTTTCAGACAACCTCCAACCGTGATGAGTTCGCTAGTCTCTTGTAAGTTATATATTAACAAGAGAAACCAGACAGCAACCAACTGTGATGGGTTGCTAGTCTCTTGTAAATTATATATTAACAAGAGATCCAGACAACAACCAACTGTGATGAGTCGCTAGTCTCTTGTTAGTTATATATTATCAAGAGATCCAGACAACAACCAACTGTGATGAGAGGCTAGTCTCTTGTAAGTTATATATTAACAAGAGATTCAGACAACAACCAACTGTGATGAGAGGCTAGTCTCTTGTAAGTTATATGTTAACAAGAGAACCAGACAACAACCAACTGTGATGAGTGGCTAGTCTCTTGTTAGTTATATATTAACAAGAGATCCAGACAACAGCCAACTGTGATGAGAGGCTAGTCTCTTGTAAGTTATATATTAACAAGAGATCCAGACAACAACCAACTGTGATGAGTTGCTAGTCTCTTGTAAGTTATATATTAACAAGAGATCCAGGCAACAACCTACTGTGATGAGTTGCTAGTCTCTTGTAAGTTATATATTAACAAGAGAGTCAGACAACCACCAACTGTGATGAGTGGCTAGTCTCTTGTAAGTTATATATTAACAAGAGTTCCAGACAACAACCAACTGTGATGAGTGGCTAGTCCTCTTGTAAGTTATATATTAACAAGAGATCCAGACAACAACCAACTGTGATGAGTCGCTAGTCTCTTGTAAGTTATATATTAACAAGAGATCCAGACAACAACCTACTGTGATGTGTCGCTAGTCTCTTGAAAGTTATATATTAACAAGAGATACAGACAACAACCAACTGTGATGTGTCGCTAGTCTCTTGTAAGTTATATATTAACAAAAGATCCAGACAACAACCAACTGTGATGTGTCGCTAGTCTCTTGTAAGTTATATATTAACAAGAGATTCAGACAACAACCAACTGTGATGAGTGGCTAGTCTCTTGTAAGTTATATATTAACAAGAGGTCCAGACAACAACCAACTGTGATGAGTGGCTAGTCTCATGTAAGTTATATATTAACAAGAGATTCAGACAACCACCAACTGTGATGAGACGCTATGCTCTTGTAAGTTATATATTAACAAGAGATCCAGACAACAACCAACTGTGATGCGACGCTATGCTCTTGTAAGTTATATATTAACAGAGATCCAGACAACAACCAACTGTGATGAGTGGCTAGTCTCTTGTAAGTTATATATTAACAAGAGATCCAGACAACAACCAACTGTGATGTGTCGCTAGTCTCTTGTAAGTTATATATTAACAAGAGATCCAGACAACAACCAACTGTGATGTGTCGCTAGTCTCTTGTAAGTTATATATTAACAAGAGATCCAGACAACAACCAACTGTGATGTGTCGCTAGTCTCTTGTAAGTTATATATTAACAAGAGATCCAGACAACAACCAACTGTGATGTGACGCTAGTCTCTTGTAAGTTATATATTAACAAGAGATTCAGAAAACAACCCAACTGTGATGAGTGGCTAGTCTCTTGTAAGTTATATATTAACAAGAGATCCAGACAACAAACAACTGTGATGAGTGGCTAGTCTCTTGTAAGTTATATATTAACAAGAGATTCAGACAACCACCAACTGTGATGAGACGCTATGCTCTTGTAAGTTATATATTAACAAGAGATTCAGACAACAACCAACTGTGATGAGTCGCTATGCTCTTGTAAGTTATATATTAACAAGAGATTCAGACAACAACCAACTGTGATGAGTGGATAGTCTCTTGAAAGTATATATTAACAAGAGATTCAGACAACCACCAACTGTGATGAGTTGCTAGTCTCTGGTAAGTTATATATTAACAAGAGATCCAGACAACAACCAACTGTGATGCGACGCTATGCTCTTGTAAGTTATATATTAACAAGAGATTCAGACAACAACCAACTGTGATGAGACGCTATGCTCTTGTAAGTTATATATTAACAAGAGATTCAGACAACAACCAACTGTGATGAGTGGCTAGTCTCTTGAAAGTTATATATTAACAAGAGATTCAGACAACAACCAACTGTGATGAGTTGCTAGTCTCTTGTAAGTTATATATTAACAAGAGATCCAGACAACAACCAACTGTGATGAGAGGCTAGTCTCTTGTAAGTTATATATTAACAAGAGATCCAGACAACAACCAACTGTGATGAGACGCTAGTCTCTTGTAAGTTATATATTAACAACAGATCCAGACAACAACCAACTGTGTGAGATGCTAGTCTCTTGTAAGTTATATATTAACAAGAGATCCAGACCACAACCAACTGTGATGAGACGCTAGTCTCTTGTAAGTTATATATTAACAAGAGATCCAGACAACAACCAACTGTGATGTGTCGCTAGTCTCTTGTAAGATATATATTAACAAGAGATCCAGACAACAACCAACTGTGATGAGTGGCTAGTCTCTTGTAAGTTATATATTAACAAGAGATCCAGACAACAACCAACTGTGATGAGTCGCTTGTCTCTTGTAAGTTATATATTAACAAGAGATTCAGACAACAACCAACTGTGATGAGTGGCTAGTCTCTTGTAAGTTATATATTAACAAGAGATCCAGACAACAACCAACTGTGATCAGTGGCTAGTCTCTTGTAAGTTATATATTAACAAGAGATTCAGACAACCACCAACTGTGATGAGACGCTATGCTCTTGTAAGTTATATATTAACAAGAGATTCAGACAACAACCAACTGTAATGAGACGCTATGCTCTTGTAAGTTATATATTAACAAGAGAACCAGACAGCAACCAACTGTGATGGGTTGCTAGTCTCTTGTAAATTATATATTAACAAGAGATCCAGACAACAACCAACTGTGATGAGTCGCTAGTCTCTTGTTAGTTATATATTATCAAGAGATCCAGACAACAACCAACTGTGATGAGAGGCTAGTCTCTTGTAAGTTATATATTAACAAGAGATTCAGACAACAACCAACTGTGATGAGAGGCTAGTCTCTTGTAAGTTATATGTTAACAAGAGAACCAGACAACAACCAACTGTGATGAGTGGCTAGTCTCTTGTTAGTTATATATTAACAAGAGATCCAGACAACAGCCAACTGTGATGAGAGGCTAGTCTCTTGTAAGTTATATATTAACAAGAGATCCAGACAACAACCAACTGTGATGAGTTGCTAGTCTCTTGTAAGTTATATATTAACAAGAGATCCAGGCAACAACCTACTGTGATGAGTTGCTAGTCTCTTGTAAGTTATATATTAACAAGAGAGTCAGACAACCACCAACTGTGATGAGTGGCTAGTCTCTTGTAAGTTATATATTAACAAGAGTTCCAGACAACAACCAACTGTGATGAGTGGCTAGTCTCTTGTAAGTTATATATTAACAAGAGATCCAGACAACAACCAACTGTGATGAGTCGCTAGTCTCTTGTAAGTTATATATTAACAAGAGATCCAGACAACAACCTACTGTGATGTGTCGCTAGTCTCTTGAAAGTTATATATTAACAAGAGATACAGACAACAACCAACTGTGATGTGTCGCTAGTCTCTTGTAAGTTATATATTAACAAAAGATCCAGACAACAACCAACTGTGATGTGTCGCTAGTCTCTTGTAAGTTATATATTAACAAGAGATTCAGGACAACAACCAACTGTGATGAGTGGCTAGTCTCTTGTAAGTTATATATTAACAAGAGGTCCAGACAACAACCAACTGTGATGAGTGCTAGTCTCATGTAAGTTATATATTAACAAGAGATTCAGACAACCACCAACTGTGATGAGAGACGCTATGCTCTTGTAAGTTATATATTAACAAGAGATCCAGACAACAACCAACTGTGATGCGACGCTATGCTCTTGTAAGTTATATATTAACAAGAGATCCAGACAACAACCAACTGTGATGAGTGGCTAGTCTCTTGTAAGTTATATATTAACAAGAGATCCAGACAACAACCAACTGTGATGTGTCGCTAGTCTCTTGTAAGTTATATATTAACAAGAGATCCAGACAACAACCAACTGTGATGTGTCGCTAGTCTCTTGTAAGTTATATATTAACAAGAGATCCAGACAACAACCAACTGTGATGTGTCGCTAGTCTCTGTAAGTTATATATTAACAAGAGATCCAGACAACAACCAACTGTGATGTGACGCTAGTCTCTTGTAAGTTATATATTAACAAGAGATTCAGAAAACAACCAACTGTGATGAGTGGCTAGTCTCTTGTAAGTTATATATTAACAAGAGATCCAGACAACAAACAACTGTGATGAGTGGCTAGTCTCTTGTAAGTTATATATTAACAAGAGATTCAGACAACCACCAACTGTGATGAGACGCTATGCTCTTGTAAGTTATATATTAACAAGAGATTCAGACAACAACCAACTGTGATGAGTCGCTATGCTCTTGTAAGTTATATATTAACAAGAGATTCAGACAACAACCAACTGTGATGAGTGGATAGTCTCTTGAAAGTTATATATTAACAAGAGATTCAGACAACCACCAACTGTGATGAGTTGCTAGTCTCTGGTAAGTTATATATTAACAAGAGATCCAGACAACAACCAACTGTGATGCGACGCTATGCTCTTGTAAGTTATATATTAACAAGAGATTCAGACAACAACCAACTGTGATGAGACGCTATGCTCTTGTAAGTTATATATTAACAAGAGATTCAGACAACAACCAACTGTGATGAGTGGCTAGTCTCTTGAAAGTTATATATTAACAAGAGATTCAGACAACCATCAACTGTGATGAGTTGCTAGTCTCTTGTAAGTTATATATTAACAAGAGATCCAGACAACAACCAACTGTGATGAGAGGCTAGTCTCTTGTAAGTTATATATTAACAAGAGATCCAGACAACAACCAACTGTGATGAGACGCTAGTCTCTTGTAAGTTATATATTAACAACAGATCCAGACAACAACCAACTGTGATGAGATGCTAGTCTCTTGTAAGTTATATATTAACAAGAGATCCAGACCACAACCAACTGTGATGAGACGCTAGTCTCTTGTAAGTTATATATTAACAAGAGATCCAGACAACAACCAACTGTGATGTGTCGCTAGTCTCTTGTAAGATATATATTAACAAGAGATCCAGACAACAACCAACTGTGATGAGTGGCTAGTCTCTTGTAAGTTATATATTAACAAGAGATCCAGACAACAACCAACTGTGATGAGTCGCTTGTCTCTTGTAAGTTATATATTAACAAGAGATTCAGACAACAACCAACTGTGATGAGTGCTAGTCTCTTGTAAGTTATATATTAACAAGAGATCCAGACAACAACCAACTGTGATCAGTGGCTAGTCTCTTGTAAGTTATATATTAACAAGAGATCCAGGCAACCACCAACTGTGATGAGTGGCTAGTCTCTTGTAAGTTATATATTAACAAGAGATCCAGGCAACCACCAACTGTGATGAGTGGCTAGTCTCTTGTAAGTTATATATTAACAAGAGATCCAGACAACAACCAACTGTGATGTGTGGCTAGTCTCTTGAAAGTTATATATTAACAAGAGATTGAGACAACAACCAACTGTGTTGAGACGCTATGCTCTTGTAAGTTATATATTAACAACAGATTCAGACAACAACCAAATGTGATGAGTCGCTAGTCTCTTGTAAGTTATATATTAACAAGAGATTCAGGCAACAACCAACTGTGATGAGTTGCTAGTCTCTTGTAAGTTATATATTACCAAGTGATCCAGACATCCACCAACTGTGATGAGTCGCTAGGTCTCTTGTAAGTTATATATTAACAAGAGATACAGACAACCTCCAACTGTGATGAGTGGCTAGTCTCTTGTAAGTTATATATTAACAAGAGTTCCAGACAACAACCAACTGTGATGAGTGGCTAGTCTCTAGTAAGTTATATATTAACAAGAGATCCAGACAACGTCCAACTGTGATGAGTGGCTAGTCTCTTGTAAGTTATATATTAACAGGAGAGTCAGACAACCACCAACTGTGATGAGTGGCTAGTCTCTTGTAAGTTATATATTAACAAGAGTTCCAGACAACAACCAACTGTGATGAGTGGGTAGTCTCTTGTAAGTTATATATTAACAAGAGATCCAGACAACAACCAACTGTGATGAGTCGCTAGTCTCTTGTAAGTTATATATTAACAAGAGTTTCAGACAACCTCCAACCGTGATGAGTCGCTAGTCTCTTGTAAGTTATATATTAACAAGAGAACCAGACAGCAACCAACTGTGATGGGTTGCTAGTCTCTTGTAAATTATATATTAACAAGAGATCCAGACAACAACCAACTGTGATGAGTCGCTAGTCTCTTGTTAGTTATATATTATCAAGAGATCCAGACAACAACCAACTGTGATGAGAGGCTGGTCTCTTGTAAGTTATATGTTAACAAGAGAACCAGACAACAACCAACTGTGATGAGTGGCTAGTCTCTTGTTAGTTATATATTAACAAGAGATCCAGACAACAGCCAACTGTGATGAGAGGCTAGTCTCTTGTAAGTTATATATTAACAAGAGATCCAGACAACAACCAACTGTGATGAGTTGCTAGTCTCTTGTAAGTTATATATTAACAAGAGATCCAGGCAACAACCTACTGTGATGAGTTGCTAGTCTTTTGTAAGTTATATATTAACAAGAGATCCAGGCAACAGCCAACTGTGATGAGTCGCTAGTCCTCTTGTAAGTTATATATTAACAAGAGAACCAGACAACAACCAACTGTGATGAGTCGCTAGTCTCTTGTAAGTTATATATTAACAAGAGATTCAGACAACAACCAACTGTGAAGAGTGGCTAGTCTCTTGTAAGTTATATATTAACAAGAGATCCAGACAACAACCAACTGTGATGAGTGGCTAGTCTCTTGTAAGTTATATATTAACAAGAGATCCAGACAACAACCAACTGTGATGTGTCGCTAGTCTCTTGTAAGTTATATATTAACAAGAGATCCAGACAACAACCAACTGTGATGCGACGCTATGCTCTTGTAAGTTATATATTAACAAGAGATTCAGACAACAACCAACTGTGATGAGACGCTATGCTCTTGTAAGTTATATATTAACAAGAGATCCAGACAACAACCAACTGTGATGTGTGGCTAGTCTCTTGAAAGTTATATATTAACAAGAGATTCAGACAACAACCAACTGTGTTGAGACGCTATGCTCTTGTAAGATATATATTAACAACAGATTCAGACAACAACCAACGGTGATGAGTCGCTAGTCTCTTGTAAGTTATATATTAACAAGAGATTCAGGCAACAACCAACTGTGATGAGTTGCTAGTCTCTTGTAAGTTATATATTAACAAGTGATCCAGACATCCAACAACTGTGATGAGTCGCTAGTCTCTTGTAAGTTATATATTAACAAGAGATCCAGACAACAACCAACTGTGATGAGTCGCTAGTCTCTTGTAAGTTATATATTAACAAGAGATCCAGACAACAACCAACTGTGAGGAGATGCTAGTCTCTTGTAAGTTATATATTAACAAGAGATCCAGACAACAACCAACTGTGATGAGACGCTAGTCTTTGTAAGTTATATATTAACAAGAGATCCAGACAACAACCAACTGTGATGTGTCGCTAGTCTCTTGTAAGTTATATATTAACAAGAGATCCAGACAACAACCAACTGTGATGAGTGGCTAGTCTCTTGTAAGTTATATATTAACAAGAGATCCAGACAAAAACCAACTGTGATGAGTTGCTTGTCTCTTGTAAGTTATATATTAACAAGAGATTCAGACAACAACCAACTGTGATGAGTGGCTAGTCTCTTGTAAGTTATATATTAACAAGAGATCCAGACAACAAACAACTGTGATGAGTGGCTAGTCTCTTGTAAGTTATATATTAACAAGAGATTCAGACAACCACCAACTGTGATGAGACGCTATGCTCTTGTAAGTTATATATTAACAAGGGATCCAGACAACAACCAACTGTGATGCGACGCTATGCTCTTGTAAGTTATATATTAACAAGAGATTCAGACAACAACCAACTGTGATGAGACGCTATGCTCTTGTAAGTTATATATTAACAAGAGATCCAGACAACAACCAACTGTGATGTGTGGCTAGTCTCTTGAAAGTTATATATTAACAAGAGATTCAGACAACAACCAACTGTGTTGAGACGCTATGCTCTTGTAAGTTATATATTAACAACAGATTCAGACAACAACCAACTGTGATGAGTCGCTAGTCTCTTGTAAGTTATATATTAACAAGAGATTCAGGCAACAACCAACAGTGATGAGTTGCTAGTCTCTTGTAGGTTATATATTAACAAGTGATCCAGACATCCACCAACTGTGATGAGTCGCTAGTCTCTTGTGAGTTATATATTAACAAGAGTTCCAGACAACAATCAACTGTGATGAGTGGCTAGTCTCTTGTAAGTTATATATTAACAAGAGATCCAGACAACAACCAACTGTGAGAGTCGCTAGTCTCTTGTAAGTTATATATTAACAAGAGTTTCAGACAACCTCCAACCGTGATGAATCGCTAGTCTCTTGTAAGTTATATATTAACAAGAGAACCAGACAACAACCAACTGTGATGGGTTGCTAGTCTCTTGTAAGTTATATATTAACAAGAGATCCAGACAACAACCAACTGTGATGAGACGCTATGCTCTTGTAAGTTATATATTAACAAGAGATCCAGACAACAACCAACTGTGATGCGACGCTATGCTCTTGTAAGTTATATATTAACAAGAGATCCAGACAACAACCAACTGTGATGAGTGGCTAGTCTCTTGTAAGTTATATATTAACAAGAGATCCAGACAACAACCAACTGTGATGTGTCGCTAGTCTCTTGTAAGTTATATATTAACAAGAGATCCGACAACAACCAACTGTGATGTGTCGCTTGTCTCTTGTAAGTTATATATTAACAAGAGATCCAGACAACAACCAACTGTGATGTGTCGCTAGTCTCTTGTAAGTTATATATTAACAAGAGATCCAGACAACAACCAACTGTGATGTGACGCTAGTCTCTTGTAAGTTATATATTAACAAGAGATTCAGAAAACAACCAACTGTGATGAGTGGCTAGTCTCTTGTAAGTTATATATTAACAAGAGATCCAGACAACAAACAACTGTGATGAGTGGCTAGTCTCTTGTAAGTTATATATTAACAAGAGATTCAGACAACCACCAACTGTGATGAGACGCTATGCTCTTGTAAGTTATATATTAACAAGAGATTCAGACAACAACCAACTGTGATGAGTCGCTATGCTCTTGTAAGTTATATATTAACAAGAGATTCAGACAACAACCAACTGTGATGAGTGGCTAGTCTCTTGAAAGTTATATATTAACAAGAGATTCAGACAACCACCAACTGTGATGAGTTGCTAGTCTCTGGTAAGTTATATATTAACAAGAGATCCGACAACAACCAACTGTGATGCCACGCTATGCTCTTGTAAGTTATATATTAACAAGAGATTCACACAACAACCAACTGTGATGAGACGCTATGCTCTTGTAAGTTATATATTAACAAGAGATTCAGACAACAACCAACTGTGATGAGGGGCTAGTCTCTTGAAAGTTATATATTAACAAGAGATTCAGACAACCATCAACTGTGATGAGTTGCTAGTCTCTTGTAAGTTATATATTAACAAGAGATCCAGACAACAACCAACTGTGATGAGAGGCTAGTCTCTTGTAAGTTATATATTAACAAGAGATCCAGACAACAACCAACTGTGATGAGACGCTAGTCTCTTGTAAGTTATATATTAACAACAGATCCAGACAACAACCAACTGTGATGAGATGCTAGTCTCTTGTAAGTTATATATTAACAAGAGATCCAGACCACAACCAACTGTGATGAGACGCTAGTCTCTTGTAAGTTATATATTAACAAGAGATCCAGACAACAACCAACTGTGATGTGTCGCTAGTCTCTTGTAAGATATATATTAACAAGAGATCCAGACAACAACCAACTGTGATGAGTGGCTAGTCTCTTGTAAGTTATATATTAACAAGAGATCCAGACAACAACCAACTGTGATGAGTCGCTTGTCTCTTGTAAGTTATATATTAACAAGAGATTCAGACAACAACCAACTGTGATGAGTGGCTAGTCTCTTGTAAGTTATATATTAACAAGAGATCCAGACAACAACCAACTGTGATCAGTGGCTAGTCTCTTGTAAGTTATATATTAACAAGAGATTCAGACAACCACCAACTGTGATGAGACGCTATGCTCTTGTAAGTTATATATTAACAAGAGATCCAGACAACAACCAACTGTGATGCGACGCTATGCTCTTGTAAGTTATATATTAACAAGAGATTCAGACAACAACCAACTGTGATGAGACGCTATGCTCTTGTAGGTTATATATTAACAAGAGATCCAGACAACAACCAACTGTGATGTGTGGCTAGTCTCTTGAAAGTTATATATTAACAAGAGATTCAGACAACAACCAACTGTGTTGAGACGCTATGCTCTTGTAAGTTATATATTAACAACAGATTCAGACAACAACCAAATGTGATGAGTCACTAGTCTCTTGTAAGTTATATATTAACAAGAGATTCAGGCAACAACCAACTGTGATGAGTTGCTAGTCTCTTGTAAGTTATATATTACCAAGTGATCCAGACATCCACCAACTGTGATGAGTCGCTAGTCTCTTGTAAGTTATATATTAACAAGAGATACAGACAACCTCCAACTGTGATGAGTGGCTAGTCTCTTGTAAGTTATATATTAACAAGAGTTCCAGACAACAACCAACTGTGATGAGTGGCTAGTCTCTAGTAAGTTATATATTAACAAGAGATCCAGACAACCTCCAACTGTGATGAGTGGCTAGTCTCTTGTAAGTTATATATTAACAGGAGAGTCAGACAACCACCAACTGTGATGAGTGGCTAGTCTCTTGTAAGTTATATATTAACAAGAGTTCCAGACAACAACCAACTGTGATGAGTGGCTAGTCTCTTGTAAGTTATATATTAATAAGAGATCCAGACAACAACCAACTGTGATGAGTCGCTAGTCTCTTGTAAGTTATATATTAACAAGAGTTTCAGACAACCTCCAACCGTGATGAGTCGCTAGTCCTCTTGTAAGTTATATATTAACAAGAGAACCAGACAACAACCAACTGTGATGGGTTGCTAGTCTCTTGTAAATTATATATTAACAAGAGATCCAGACAACAACCAACTGTGATGAGAGGCTAGTCTCTTGTAAGTTATATGTTAACAAGAGAACCAGACAACAACCAACTGTGATGAGTGGCTAGTCTCTTGTTAGTTATATATTAACAAGGGATCCAGACAACAGCCAACTGTGATGAGAGGCTAGTCTCTTGTAAGTTATATATTAACAAGAGATCCAGACAACAACCAACTGTGATGAGTTGCTAGTCTCTTGTAAGTTATATATTAACAAGAGATCCAGGCAACAACCTACTGTGATGATTTGCTAGTCTCTTGTAAGTTATATATTAACAAGAGATCCAGGCAACAGCCAACTGTGATGAGTCGCTAGTCTCTTGTAAGTTATATATTAACAAGAGATCCAGACAACAACCAACTGTGATGAGTCGCTAGTCTCTTGTAAGTTATATATTAACAAGAGATCCAGACAACAACCAACTGTGATGAGTGGATAGTCTCTTGTAAGTTATATATTAACAAGAGATCCAGACAACAACCAACTGTGATGAGGCGCTTGTCTCTTGTAAGTTATATATTAACAAGAGATTCAGACCACAACCAACTGTGATGAGTGGCTAGTCTCTTGTAAGTTATATATTAACAAGAGATCCAGACAACAACCAACTGTGATGAGGGCTAGTCTCTTGTAAGTTATATATTAACAAGAGATTCAGACAACCACCAACTGTGATGAGACGCTATGCTCTTGTAAGTTATATATTAACAAGAGATCCAGACAACAACCAACTGTGATGCGACGCTATGCTCTTGTAAGTTATATATTAACAAGAGATTCAGACAACAACCAACTGTGATGAGACGCTATGCTCTTGTAAGTTATATATTAACAAGAGATCCAGACAACAACCAACTGTGATGTGTGGCTAGTCTCTTGAAAGTTATATATTAACAAGAGATTCAGACAACAACCAACTGTGTTGAGACGCTATGCTCTTGTAAGTTATATATTAACAACAGATTCAGACAACAACCAACGGTGATGAGTCGCTAGTCTCTTGTAAGTTATATATTAACAAGAGATTCAGGCAACAACCAACTGTGATGAGTTGCTAGTCTCTTGTAAGTTATATATTAACAAGTGATCCAGACATCCACCAACTGTGATGAGTCGCTAGTCTCTTGTAAGTTATATATTAACAAGAGATCCAGACAACAACCAACTGTGATGAGACGCTAGTCTCTTGTAAGTTATATATTAACAAGAGATCCAGACAACAACCAACTGTGAGGAGATGCTAGTCTCTTGTAAGTTATATATTAACAAGAGATCCAGACAACAAGCAACTGTGATGAGACGCTAGTCTCTTGTAAGTTATATATTAACAAGAGATCCAGACAACAACCAACTGTGATGTGTCGCTAGTCTCTTGTAAGTTATATATTAACAAGAGATCCAGACAACAACCAACTGTGATGAGTGGCTAGTCTCTTGTAAGTTATATATTAACAAGAGATCCAGACAAAAACCAACTGTGATGAGTCGCTTGTCTCTTGTAAGTTATATATTAACAAGAGATTCAGACAACAACCAACTGTGATGAGTGGCTAGTCTCTTGTAAGTTATATATTAACAAGAGATCCAGACAACAAACAACTGTGATGAGTGGCTAGTCTCTTGTAAGTTATATATTAACAAGAGATTCAGACAACCACCAACTGTGATGAGACGCTATGCTCTTGTAAGTTATATATTAACAAGAGATCCAGACAACAACCAACTGTGATGCGACGCTATGCTCTTGTAAGTTATATATAACAAGAGATTCAGACAACAACGAACTGTGATGAGACGCTAGTCTCTTGTAAGTTATATATTAACAAGAGTTTCAGACAACCTCCAACCGTGATGAATCGCTAGTCTCTTGTAAGTTATATATTAACAAGAGAACCAGACAACAACCAACTGTGATGGGTTGCTAGTCTCTTGTAAGTTATATATTAACAAGAGATCCAGACAACAACCAACTGTGATGAGTGGCTAGTCTCTTGTAAGTTATATATTAACAGAGATCCAGACAACAACCAACTGTGATGAGATGCTTGTCTCTTGTAAGTTATATATTAACAAGAGTTTCAGACAACCTCCAACCGTGATGAGTCGCTAGTCTCTTGTAAGTTATATATTAACAAGAGAACCAGACAACAACCAACTGTGATGGGTTGCTAGTCTCTTGTAAATTATATATTAACAAGAGATCCAGACAACAACCAACTGTGATGAGAGGCTAGTCTCTTGTAAGTTATATGTTAACAAGAGAACCAGACAACAACCAACTGTGATGAGTGGCTAGTCTCTTGTTAGTTATATATTAACAAGGGATCCAGACAACAGCCAACTGTGATGAGAGGCTAGTCTCTTGTAAGTTATATATTAACAAGAGATCCAGACAACAACCAACTGTGATGAGTTGCTAGTCTCTTGTAAGTTATATATTAACAAGAGATCCAGGCAACAACCTACTGTGATGATTTGCTAGTCTCTTGTAAGTTATATATTAACAAGAGATCCAGGCAACAGCCAACTGTGATGAGTCGCTAGTCTCTTGTAAGTTATATATTAACAAGAGATCCAGACAACAACCAACTGTGATGAGTCGCTAGTCTCTTGTAAGTTATATATTAACAAGAGATCCAGACAACAACCAACTGTGATGAGTGGATAGTCTCTTGTAAGTTATATATTAACAAGAGATCCAGACAACAACCAACTGTGATGAGGCGCTTGTCTCTTGTAAGTTATATATTAACAAGAGATTCAGACCACAACCAACTGTGATGAGTGGCTAGTCTCTTGTAAGTTATATATTAACAAGAGATCCAGACAACAACCAACTGTGATGAGGGGCTAGTCTCTTGTAAGTATATATTAACAAGAGATTCAGACAACCACCAACTGTGATGAGACGCTATGCTCTTGTAAGTTATATATTAACAAGAGATCCAGACAACAACCAACTGTGATGCGACGCTATGCTCTTGTAAGTTATATATTAACAAGAGATTCAGACAACAACCAACTGTGATGAGACGCTATGCTCTTGTAAGTTATATATTAACAAGAGATCCAGACAACAACCAACTGTGATGTGTGGCTAGTCTCTTGAAAGTTATATATTAACAAGAGATTCAGACAACAACCAACTGTGTTGAGACGCTATGCTCTTGTAAGTTATATATTAACAACAGATTCAGACAACAACCAACGGTGATGAGTCGCTAGTCTCTTGTAAGTTATATATTAACAAGAGATTCAGGCAACAACCAACTGTGATGAGTTGCTAGTCTCTTGTAAGTTATATATTAACAAGTGATCCAGACATCCACCAACTGTGATGAGTCGCTAGTCTCTTGTAAGTTATATATTAACAAGAGATCCAGACAACAACCAACTGTGATGAGACGCTAGTCTCTTGTAAGTTATATATTAACAAGAGATCCAGACAACAACCAACTGTGAGGAGATGCTAGTCTCTTGTAAGTTATATATTAACAAGAGATCCAGACAACAAGCAACTGTGATGAGACGCTAGTCTCTTGTAAGTTATATATTAACAAGAGATCCAGACAACAACCAACTGTGATGTGTCGCTAGTCTCTTGTAAGTTATATATTAACAAGAGATCCAGACAACAACCAACTGTGATGAGTGGCTAGTCTCTTGTAAGTTATATATTAACAAGAGATCCAGACAAAAACCAACTGTGATGAGTCGCTTGTCTCTTGTAAGTTATATATTAACAAGAGATTCAGACAACAACCAACTGTGATGAGTGGCTAGTCTCTTGTAAGTTATATATTAACAAGAGATCCAGACAACAAACAACTGTGATGAGTGGCTAGTCTCTTGTAAGTTATATATTAACAAGAGATTCAGACAACCACCAACTGTGATGAGACGCTATGCTCTTGTAAGTTATATATTAACAAGAGATCCAGACAACAACCAACTGTGATGCGACGCTATGCTCTTGTAAGTTATATATTAACAAGAGATTCAGACAACAACGAACTGTGATGACGCTAGTCTCTTGTAAGTTATATATTAACAAGAGTTTCAGACAACCTCCAACCGTGATGAATCGCTAGTCTCTTGTAAGTTATATATTAACAAGAGAACCAGACAACAACCAACTGTGATGGGTTGCTAGTCTCTTGTAAGTTATATATTAACAAGAGATCCAGACAACAACCAACTGTGATGAGTGGCTAGTCTCTTGTAAGTTATATATTAACAAGAGATCCAGACAACAACCAACTGTGATGAGATGCTTGTCTCTTGTAAGTTATATATTAACAAGAGATCCAGGCAACAACCAACTGTGATGAGTTGCTTGTCTCTTGTAAGTTATATATTAACAAGAGATCCAGACAACAACCAACTGTGATGAGATGCTTGTCTCTTGTAAGTTATATATTAACAAGAGATCCAGACAACAACCAACTGTGATGAGATGCTTGTCTCTTGTAAGTTATATATTAACAATAGATCCAGGCAACAACCAACTGTGATGAGATGCTTGTCTCTTGTAAGTTATATATTAACAAGAGATCCAGGCAACAACCAACTGTGATGAGAGGCTTGTCTCTTGTAAGTTATATATTAACAAGAGATCCAGACAACAACCAACTGTGATGAGAGGCTAGTCCTCTTGTAAGTTATATATTAACAAGAGATTCAGACAACAACCAACTGTGATGAGTTGCTAGTCTCTTGTAAGTTATATATTAACAAAAGATCCAGGCAACAACCAACTGTGATGAGTGGCTAGTCTCTTGTAAGTTATATATTAACAAGAGATCCAGACAACAACCAACTGTGATGAGATGCTTGGCTCTTGTAAGTTATATATTAACAAGAGATCCGGACAACAACCAACTGTGATGAGATGCTTGTCTCTTGTAAGTTATATATTAACAAGAGATCCGGACAACAAGCAACTGTGATGAGTCTCTAGTCTCTTGTAAGTTATATATTAACAAGAGATCCAGACAACAACCAACTGTGATGAGTTGCTAGTCTCTTGTAAGTTATATATTAACAAGAGATCCAGACAACAACCAGCTGTGATGTGTCGCTAGTCTCTTGTAAGTTATATATTAACAAGAGATTCAGACAACAACCAACTGTGATGAGTGGCTAGTCTCTTGTAAGTTATATATTAACAAGAGATCCAGACAACAACCAACTGTGATGAGTTGCTTGTCTCTTGTAAGTTATATATTAACAAGAGATTCAGACAACAACCAACTGTGATGAGATGCTGGTCTCTTGTAAGTTATATATTAACAAGAGATTCAGACAACAACCAACTGTGATGAGTTGCTTGTCTCTTGTAAGTTATATATTAACAAGAGATCCAGGCAACCACCAACTGTGATGAGTGGCTTGTCTCTTGTAAGTTATATATTAACAAGAGATCCAGGCAACCACCAACTGTGATGAGCGGCTAGTCTCTTGTAAGTTATATATTAACAAGAGATCCAGGCAACCACCAACTGTGATGAGTGGCTAGTCTCTTGTAAGTTATATATTAACAAGAGATCCAGACAACAACCAACTGTGATGCGACGCTATGCTCTTGTAAGTTATATATTAACAAGAGATCCAGACAACAACCAACTGTGATGAGTTGCTAGTCTCTTGTAAGTTATATATTAACAAGAGATCCAGGCAACAACCTACTGTGATGAGTTGCTAGTCTCTTGTAAGTTATATATTAACAAGAGATCCAGGCAACAGCCAACTGTGATGAGTCGCTAGTCTCTTGTAAGTTATATATTAACAAGAGATCCAGACAACAACCAACTGTGATGAGTCGCTAGTCTCTTGTAAGTTATATATTAACAAGAGATCCAGACAACAACCAACTGTGATGAGTGGATAGTCCTCTTGTAAGTTATATATTAACAAGAGATCCAGACAACAACCAACTGTGATGAGGCGCTTGTCTCTTGTAAGTTATATATTAACAAGAGATTCAGACCACAACCAACTGTGATGAGTGGCTAGTCTCTTGTAAGTTATATATTAACAAGAGATCCAGACAACAACCAACTGTGATGAGGGGCTAGTCTCTTGTAAGTTATATATTAACAAGAGATTCAGACAACCACCAACTGTGATGAGACGCTATGCTCTTGTAAGTTATATATTAACAAGAGATCCAGACAACAACCAACTGTGATGCGACGCTATGCTCTTGTAAGTTATATATTAACAAGAGATTCAGACAACAACCAACTGTGATGAGACGCTATGCTCTTGTAAGTTATATATTAACAAGAGATCCAGACAACAACCAACTGTGATGTGTGGCTAGTCTCTTGAAAGTTATATATTAACAAGAGATTCAGACAACAACCAACTGTGTTGAGACGCTATGCTCTTGTAAGTTATATATTAACAACAGATTCAGACAACAACCAACGGTGATGAGTCGCTAGTCTCTTGTAAGTTATATATTAACAAGAGATTCAGGCAACAACCAACTGTGATGAGTTGCTAGTCTCTTGTAAGTTATATATTAACAAGTGATCCAGACATCCACCAACTGTGATGAGTCGCTAGTCTCTTGTAAGTTATATATTAACAAGAGATCCAGACAACAACCAACTGTGATGAGACGCTAGTCTCTTGTAAGTTATATATTAACAAGAGATCCAGACAACAACCAACTGTGAGGAGATGCTAGTCTCTTGTAAGTTATATATTAACAAGAGATCCAGACAACAAGCAACTGTGATGAGACGCTAGTCTCTTGTAAGTTATATATTAACAAGAGATCCAGACAACAACCAACTGTGATGTGTCGCTAGTCTCTTGTAAGTTATATATTAACAAGAGATCCAGACAACAACCAACTGTGATGAGTGGCTAGTCTCTTGTAAGTTATATATTAACAAGAGATCCAGACAAAAACCAACTGTGATGAGTCGCTTGTCTCTTGTAAGTTATATATTAACAAGAGATTCAGACAACAACCAACTGTGATGAGTGGCTAGTCTCTTGTAAGTTATATATTAACAAGAGATCCAGACAACAAACAACTGTGATGAGTGGCTAGTCTCTTGTAAGTTATATATTAACAAGAGATTCAGACAACCACCAACTGTGATGAGACGCTATGCTCTTGTAAGTTATATATTAACAAGAGATCCAGACAACAACCAACTGTGATGCGACGCTATGCTCTTGTAAGTTATATATTAACAAGAGATTCAGACAACAACGAACTGTGATGAGACGCTAGTCTCTTGTAAGTTATATATTAACAAGAGTTTCAGACAACCTCCAACCGTGATGAATCGCTAGTCTCTTGTAAGTTATATATTAACAAGAGAACCAGACAACAACCAACTGTGATGGGTTGCTAGTCTCTTGTAAGTTATATATTAACAAGAGATCCAGACAACAACCAACTGTGATGAGTGGCTAGTCTCTTGTAAGTTATATATTAACAAGAGATCCAGACAACAACCAACTGTGATGAGATGCTTGTCTCTTGTAAGTTATATATTAACAAGAGATCCAGGCAACAACCAACTGTGATGAGTTGCTTGTCTCTTGTAAGTTATATATTAACAAGAGATCCAGACAACAACCAACTGTGATGAGATGCTTGTCTCTTGTAAGTTATATATTAACAAGAGATCCAGACAACAACCAACTGTGATGAGATGCTTGTCTCTTGTAAGTTATATATTAACAATAGATCCAGGCAACAACCAACTGTGATGAGATGCTTGTCTCTTGTAAGTTATATATTAACAAGAGATCCAGGCAACAACCAACTGTGATGAGAGGCTTGTCTCTTGTAAGTTATATATTAACAAGAGATCCAGACAACAACCAACTGTGATGAGAGGCTAGTCTCTTGTAAGTTATATATTAACAAGAGATTCAGACAACAACCAACTGTGATGAGTTGCTAGTCTCTTGTAAGTTATATATTAACAAGAGATCCAGGCAACAACCAACTGTGATGAGTGGCTAGTCTCTTGTAAGTTATATATTAACAAGAGATCCAGACAACAACCAACTGTGATGAGATGCTTGGCTCTTGTAAGTTATATATTAACAAGAGATCTGGACAACAACCAACTGTGATGAGATGCTTGTCTCTTGTAAGTTATATATTAACAAGAGATCCGGACAACAAGCAACTGTGATGAGTCTCTAGTCTCTTGTAAGTTATATATTAACAAGAGATCCAGACAACAACCAACTGTGATGAGTCGCTAGTCTCTTGTAAGTTATATATTAACAAGAGATCCAGACAACAACCAACTGTGATGAGTTGCTAGTCTCTTGTAAGTTATATATTAACAAGAGATCCAGACAACAACCAGCTGTGATGTGTCGCTAGTCTCTTGTAAGTTATATATTAACAAGAGATTCAGACAACAACCAACTGTGATGAGTGGCTAGTCTCTTGTAAGTTATATATTAACAAGAGATCCAGACAACAACCAACTGTGATGAGTTGCTTGTCTCTTGTAAGTTATATATTAACAAGAGATTCAGACAACAACCAACTGTGATGAGATGCTGGTCTCTTGTAAGTTATATATTAACAAGAGATTCAGACAACAACCAACTGTGATGAGTTGCTTGTCTCTTGTAAGTTATATATTAACAAGAGATCCAGGCAACCACCAACTGTGATGAGTGGCTTGTCTCTTGTAAGTTATATATTAACAAGAGATCCAGGCAACCACCAACTGTGATGAGCGGCTAGTCTCTTGTAAGTTATATATTAACAAGAGATCCAGGCAACCACCAACTGTGATGAGTGGCTAGTCTCTTGTAAGTTATATATTAACAAGAGATCCAGACAACAACCAACTGTGATGCGACGCTATGCTCTTGTAAGTTATATATTAACAAGAGATTCAGACAACAACCAACTGTGAAGAGTGGCTAGTCTCTTGTAAGTTATATATTAACAAGAGATCCAGACAACAACCAACTGTGATGAGTGGCTAGTCTCTTGTAAGTTATATATTAACAAGAGATCCAGACAACAACCAACTGTGATGAGTGGCTAGTCTCTTGTAAGTTATATATTAACAAGAGATTCAGACAACAACCAACTGTGAAGAGTGGCTAGTCTCTTGTAAGTTATATATTAACAAGAGATCCAGGCAACCACCAACTGTGATGAGTGGCTAGTCTCTTGTTAGTTATATATTAACAAGAGATCCAGACAACAACCAACTGTGTTGAGATGCTTGTCTCTTGTAAGTTATATATTAACAAGAGATTCAGACAACAACCAACTGTGATGAGTGGCTAGTCTCTTGTAAGTTATATATTAACAAGAGAACCAGACAACAACCAACAGTGATGGGTTGCTAGTCTCTTGTAAGTTATATATTAACAAGAGATCCAGACAACAACCAACATTGATGTGTCGCTAGTCTCTTGTAAGTTATATATTAACAAGAGATCCAGACAACAACCAACTGTGATGAGTTGCTAGTCTCTTGTAAGTTATATATTAACAAGAGATCCAGACAACAGCCAACTGTGATGAGTCGCTATGCTCTTGTAAGTTATATATTAACAAGAGGTCATGACAACCAACTGTGATGAGTGGCTAGTCTCTTGTAAGTTATATATTAACAATAGATTCAGACAACAACCAACTGTGATGGGTTGCTAGGCTCTTGTAAGTTATATATTAACAAGAGATTCATACAACAACCAACATTGATGTGTCGCTAGTCTCTTGTAAGTTATATATTAACAAGAGATCCAGACAACCACCAACTGTGATGAGTCGCTAATCAGCTGAGGATGAAACCGTAACAGTCTTGTAAACATTCCTGGTTTTGTAAAAGGATGTGAGTGAAGTTGCAAGTTTTAAAAGGTACGACTCATTTTTGTCTTTATAATGGGCCAATCTTTGTTACCTCACAGAGGGAGGAAGTTACAGCAATAACATTAGGGACTAATATAATTGAGAACCTAGGATTTGTGTGACATGTTTCCTCAGAAATTACATCTTCTGCTCACAGATGCATATACTTTGAAATTAAAGTGCAAGTCACTCAACCAGCAAAATACAAGAACCCAAGGAATACTGATTGGGACGATTATAAACAGGACCTTTTAGCATTAATGTTGGGCTTTGGAAGTGGGGTTTGCAACAAGCAATGCTTCTATCCTATGACAACAAGTGTGAAGCTAAAGTAGCTTACTTGCTAAGGCATGTGTTTGGTGGACTAAAGAGTTAAGCATACTTAGGAGGAAGTCTAGGAAATTAAGCAGACTTGCCGAAAGAGTGGGTGATTGGGATTTGTATAAGGAAGCCCTCATCATGTATAGAACAGTTAAAAGTACCTAATGGAAAGAGTACTGCCAGGGGAGGGAAAGTATTCATGAGGCAAATGGCAATAGGTACTAGCAAAATCGTATGCACAATTAAGTTGCTGAATGCCACACACGTAAAATCTGGTAAAGAGATGCTTAGACAGCTTGCAAAAGTTTACTTTCCAGATTCCACGGTAGACAATGACTATGTTTCCTTGGACAGAGAGGATTGGAATCTAATCATGGGAATAGTAAATGCCACTAAACTAAGACTGGATTATATCTGCATTCCTCCCACAGGGTATTGTACCTGTTATGTAGTATTTACTGGGCTTACTTGACATGGAGGAAAACTAAAGTGTTGCTTATTCCTAAACAAAGGTGTCCTAGTTATGTCCAGGCAAAGGCATATCGACCAATCAGCCTCTCCTCATTTTTACTTAATACCTTGGAGCGACTTGCAGATAGGCACATTAAAGAGGATGTATTGATGAAATTTCTACTACGTATCAATTAGTAAATTGACTGAAGTAGCACTTCATCAAGTGGTTTCAACCATTGAGAAGGCATTGAACACTAAAGTAATAGCCACTAATATTGTAAAATCTGTGGAGGAAATTAGAGATAACATTGTGTGTCCTAATGAATCTGCAATAGACTTAATGAAAGATGGTAACGTAAGACGTAATAGCTATGATTTTGTATTTTCAGAAGTAACTCCACAAATCATATTAAGCACAGTGCAGAAACTCAAGCCATTGGGTAGCACTGATGTCTATGGTTTATCAAGTAACATCCTAAAACAGATTGCATTCTGGACCCACTTACCTTCTGTGTAAACAAATGCCTTGTCGAGGGAATATTCCCAGATGTATTAAAAATGTCCAGAGTAATTCTAATTTACAAAACAGGGGACAGAAATCTTTCGGCCAGTTATTGACCCATATCCCTGGTTCCCATATTTTCAAAAGTGATCGAGTCAATCATGTATGCCCAGTTATATGAGTATCTCGAATCAATTAACATAATTACGGAATCGCAGTATGGTTTCAGAAAAGGGAAATCTACCATTGATACCAAGGTTATACTAATACAGAAAGTTTTTACAGCCTTCGAAAATAAAAGTTATGCACAGGCCACATTCTGTGACCTAAGTAAGGCTTTCGACGGTGTAGACCATACCTATCTTCTTAGTAAGTTAACTTTATATGGGATAAAAAGCCCCGCTATCGACCTTCTCAGCACGTACCTAGGAAATCTAAAACAGGTGGTTTGTGTAGAAAGCAAGAGATCAAAAATAGCTGAAATAAAACAAGGTGTACCACAGGGTTCGATTCTTGGACCTCTACTTGTTTTATTAATGATAATAATCTACCATCTTTTGTGATGACACACTCTATCCTATACGCTGATGATACTACATTTTTTAATATGAGCACAGACCTTCAGTTGCTTACATCAACATTAGGCAATACACTGACCAAAGCCGATACATGGTTTAGAGCAAATGGCTTCTTACTTAATCAGAACAAAACACAACACATGCTTTTTAGTAACAGAGCAGTAACAAGTAGTATCTCAGATAATGTTAAATTCTTAGGTGTCCTAATAGACAGCAAATTATCCTGGGCTCCACATATTAACCACATAAAGTCAAAACTCTCCAGAGTCCTACACCTTATTCGGAACCTAAAAAGGCATGTTCCGGAAGCTTACATTTGATCAGCATATTTTGCATTTTTTCATAGCATTATTGAGTATGGTATATTACTTTGGGGCAACAGCTCACAAGTGTCGGACATACTTTTGTTACAGAAAAAGATAATTCGAATAATGTGCGATGAATCAAAGCTGACCCATTGCAAACCACTGTTCATTAAACTGAAAATAATGACAATAATAAATGTATATATTGTGACTTTGTGGGTTTGTAGAATTAAAAGCCGAAGTTGCAGAAATTAAAAATCTCCTTTATTTTCATAAAAATACTCTTATAGATTACAGCAGCATTACTTTACATACACCATCAGTCTACCAAGGTCGATCACAATAACAAACAGTGACAGCATATTACATCTCTAGCTCTCATTACACAGCTGGCTGTCTCTCATTTCACAACACCGTTTCACAACTAACTCTTTGTGAGCCGTCATGTCCTAAAATACCTATTATGTAAATTTGAGATATTTCTGGCCCAAACAGGAATAGAACTTTCTATCACCTTCCAGAAGTATAACCCTATCGGTGCTGGCAGGTCTTTTATCTCGCGCTATCATTATTTCTTCCGGCATACTCCTTATCTGCAGGCTCTTTGTGTACACAAGCCGCACTATCGCGATCGGGTTCGCGACACTGCTCCCTCCTCAAGGCTGGTCGTCCCAAACAGCTCCATCGTAGTGGGCCAGACGATCCAGGTGCACCACCAACATCTTCCCTCGGGGCACTTTCTGGATGCAGTAGACCACGTCGTTAGTCCTCTTCACCACCCGGTACGGTCCTTGCCACAGCTGTTGAAGTTCGTCGATTGTTCAGTTTGCTCCCAGGTGTCCTCCTGAAGTCCTGACGTGCACTTCCTCCAAGACTTCCAGGACCTTACTTCAGGGAAGTACCTACTGCTCCCTCTGCATCTTTCCATCAGGCGATTCCCATACCCGGAACAGCACGCCCTCTCTTGTCTTCAGTGAGTCCCATTGGGCCCAGTACGACTTATATGTGGCGCTCCTCGGTGCGATGTCCTCCCAGGTTGGTCTTGCCCCTGCCTCCACTTCTGTCAAGAGTGGCCCCAAGTCTGCGTCTGACAGCTGCTCCCTCCTCAGGCATGCGCTCTCCCAGCCATCCGCAGGCACTGCCGTGACTACTCGGACTGCCGCGGCACGCTCCTTCTCTTCCACTCCTGTGCATTTGCCGCGCTCCTCTGGGCAGGGTCTTCGAGACATGGCGTCTGCGTTACCGTGGCTCTTCCCTCTACGATGTTCAGAGGTGAAGTCGTACTCATGCAGCATCTGAACCCAACGTGCTGTCTGGCCTTCCAGATTTCTAAAGCTCAGTAGCCAGTCATTTTACAATTATGTAAAAAGACGCAGGGGAAATAAAGAGAGCATACCAGATTTTAACGTTAATGGGATAGATGTATTAAGTGATAGGGACAAAGCTAATATATTAAATTCGCATTTTGTATCGGTTTTTCTTAAATCCGACGATAGTTCCGAACAGGAAATTGGGGAGAGTGGAGAAACGATTTTTCAAATAATGGCGCCCAAATTACGCAAAAGGATTAAGATGCTGCAAAACCGAAAATCAAGGGGACCAGACAATATACCTACTGAAATATTAAAGCTTGGGGGTAAAGCCATGATTCCCTATCTTATGCTCTTGTTCAACATGTCAATTAACAACTGTGCCTTACCGGAAGACTGGAAAACAGCTATTATAGTTCCGATTTATAAAGGGGGTAATAAAACAGAAATAAATAATTACCGGCCAGTTAGTCTAACTTCAGTAGTATGTAAATTAATGGAGCATTTAATTGCAGAATATATACGAGAGGAGTTAGAAAATAAAAAGTGGTTTAATGAAGCTCAACATGGATTTAGACCTGGGTATTCGTGTGAAAGTCAAATTACTTCATTATTTCAAGATTTGGCAGATGAGGTAGATGCAGGGGGAAGAACTGATGCAGTGGTAATTGACTTTTCTAAAGCTTTTGATGTAGTGCCACATAGTTTACTTATTTGTAAGCTAGCTAATACAGGAATTGACAAACGCGTAGTATTATGGGTTAAACATTTTTTGAAAGGGAGAACGCAAAAAGTTAAAGTAGGTAAAGAGCTGTCCGATAGTGGAACCGTACATTTGGGTGTGCCGCAGGGCTCAGTACTAGGACCTTTACTGTTTCTCGTTTTTGTTAATGACATTGCTGTTAATATTAACTGCAGATAAGGTTGTTTGCAGACGATTGTATCATTTATAATAAAATTCGAAATACAGTGCATGAAACCGCTCTTCAGGATGATTTAAATGAAATCTGTAATTGGGCTGCGGCTAACAAAATGTCAATTAATGCCAAGAAAAGTTTTTAGTAGAACCAAGGGCAAAATTATTGTTAACTATCACATGGGAGGGGTGCAAATTCCACAGGTGGACAGCTGCAAATACTTGGGAGTGTACCTGGCAAGTAATACTGGATGGGACGAACAAGTAAATTCCACATCTAGGAATGCATGGAAGGCATTACATTTCGTAATGAGAATATTGAAAAAGGGGAGCGCTAGGTCCAGGGAAATTGCCTACAAGGCATTAGTGCGGCCGGTTATGGAATATGGAGTAGCATGCTGGGACCCGTATAGAGCTAACCAAATCGATCCATTAGAAAAAATACAGAAGAGGGCAATAAAATTCATAAAAAGAGGCAAGTATTTTGGGCCTATAAAAGCAGATGAGACTAAATGGGAGGAATTAAGAATTAGGTGTAAAAAACATAGGTTGGTAGCATTATTCAAAGCTAATGCTGGTGTAAAGGCATGGGTGGACGTTAGTGTAAGGTTAGATACCCGGATTATTATGGACGAAGCGATCATAGGTATAAAATTAAGGGTAGAAGATACAGAACCGACGTAGGAAAATTTTCTTTTGTTAATAGAACCATTGAAGAATGGAATGAATTGCCTGTAGCAGTCTTTCAGGGCTGTCCCCTGTCGCTGAAGAAATTTAGAAAAAATCTAGATGGTTTATAGTTTAACTTTTGAAGTATAATGGTATATAATATGTAAATAGAGAAGTAATTAGTTATGTTTTAAGTGACTAAAGTAAAATAATATCATGTTTGTATTGTTTATTGTGTTATTGTGGTAAATCTAGTATTTGTAATTTGATCTGTATTCTTAACTCTGCCACCGGGTAGTACCCAATTGCAGTGAATAAATACATACATACATACATACATACATACATACATACATACATACATACATACATACATACATACATACATACATACATACATACATACATACATACATACATACATACATACATACATACATACATACATACATACATACATACATACATACATACATACATACATACATACATACATACATACATACATACATACATACATACATACATACATACATACATACATACATACATACATACATACATACATACATACATACATACATACATACATACATACATACATACATACATACATACATACATACATACATACATACATACATACATACATACATACATACATACATACATACATACATACATACATACATACATACATACATACATACATACATACATACATACATACATACATACATACATACATACATACATACATACATACATACATACATACATACATACATACATACATACATACATACATACATACATACATACATACATACATACATACATACATACATACATACATACATACATACATACATACATACATACATACATACATACATACATACATACATACATACATACATACATACATACATACATACATACATACATACATACATACATACATACATACATACATACATACATACATACATACATACATACATACATACATACATACATACATACATACATACATACATACATACATACATACATACATACATACATACATACATACATACATACATACATACATACATACATACATACATACATACATACATACATACATACATACATACATACATACATACATACATACATACATACATACATACATACATACATACATACATACATACATACATACATACATACATACATACATACATACATACATACATACATACATACATACATACATACATACATACATACATACATACATACATACATACATACATACATACATACATACATACATACATACATACATACATACATACATACATACATACATACATACATACATACATACATACATACATACATACATACATACATACATACATACATACATACATACATACATACATACATACATACATACATACATACATACATACATACATACATACATACATACATACATACATACATACATACATACATACATACATACATACATACATACATACATACATACATACATACATACATACATACATACATACATACATACATACATACATACATACATACATACATACATACATACATACATACATACATACATACATACATACATACATACATACATACATACATACATACATACATACATACATACATACATATAGGAGGCCGTGATATTCGTGGAGGAAGAATGCGAGTGTGTGTGCTCTTGATTATTCGGTGTTAGTGGCGTGACTTTCAAGTACTTGTTTGTGTTCGGCATTTCATAATGTTTTTTGTGAGGCTGTTTCTTTGTGGGCGTGTTAGTTGAACCGGGCATTGCTGAGTTACAGAGTTTTAAGGGAATTGACGGACCCAGGCATTGTTCATGGATTGAGAAGCATAGAAACTAGTATTCAGGAGGCCGTGAACCGCACGACTAAATCGAGAAATACAAAGTTATATCTTAATTGGAATGTTTCGTTTGAGTTAACAAGGAATAATAAACAAGAGATTTCAAAATGGTGGATGAAGTTAGTGAGGGTATTGAGAGTGCCTTTAGAATGCTCTTAAATGTTACGGAGGCTAGTAAAAACTTGCGTCAAGATTTGAAGCAGGATATTGTGAAGTCGGTAAGTAGTTTACGTAAATATTTTACAAAAATGAAAGACATCGTGAATCAGAAGGAAAATGAAACCGAAAGTTTACAAATGGCAGTGCAGAACTATCAGGAACAGTTGAGTGTTGGCAAGAGAGCGAGAATAGCATCACAAGTGACACCTGGGGTGATATCTTCCGAACGGGTTGTGGAGCAATTTGGGGTAGAAAGGAGTTATGCTTCGGTGTTGACTGGCGCTGCACGTACAGGGGACTCTAAGTGCTTTAAACTGCTTGTTCGGAGCAAGAATAATCAAAGTGTGGAATATATAAAGACACTGGTGAAAACTAAGGTTAATCCTGTAGAGATGAAGGTTGGTGTTCAGTCTGTAAAGGCATTGAGGAACGGACAAGTTCTAATACAATCGAACAATAAAGCTGAAGTAGATACTATTTGCAACAATATTAATAATAAGTGTGGAGAGGAGCTTGAGGCTACCGTCTCGAAGAAAAGAAATCCAAGAATAATTATTTTCAATATACCAGATGAGATAACAACGGAGAATGCTGTGGAGGTTTTAACAGCACAAAATACAGAGCTGGAGAATTTCAGCACAGAGATTCAGCCTAAATTTTCCTTTCATGATAGGAAAAAGAATTTGAATTTGGTTGTTGAAGTCACTTCAACTGTACGGAGGGAAATACTTGGCAAAAGATTAAAAATAGGATGGAATATGTGTAACTGGGATGATTATGTCAAGGCTGGGCGTTGCTTCAATTGCTGTAAATATAATCATCGTGCGCAGGACTGTAAAGGACAGCAAACATGTCCAAATTGCGCAGAGAAGCATGCTCTAAAGGAATGTACTGCTAACAGAGCTGCATATAAATGCATTAATTGTGTAACGTATAATAAATATAACAGAGACAACAAAGTGTCAGAAAATCATTCTGCACTGGATACGAATTGCTCCTGTTATCAAGCAACACTTAGGCGGCTAAAAGACAATACCGACTATTAAAATGGATAGATACAGATTAACATGTTTTCAGGTTAACTTGAAACATTCAAGGATTGCGACTGCTAATTTGGTACAGCTTGTGAATGAAAAAGCTATAGATATAGTATTTATTCAGGAGCCCTACTTGATTAACAATAAACCAGCAGGTGTACCATTACATTTTAGAATATATACAGTTGGTACTACGGGTAAACGAGCAGCAATATTTATAAACAACAAAAATATTGACGTAACTACCATTGGTCAGCTTTCCGACAGTGATTGTGTCGTTATACAGGTTGTATATAATAAGAAAACATTTTTTGCAGCTTGTATGTACTTTGATGGGCACTTGAATATAGAAGATGACATTAACAAGATTGAAAATATTCTCCAGCATATTAAAGGAAAGGGTCTGATAATACTAGCAGATAGTAACGCCAGAAACAAACTTTGGCATGATATAATAACTAATCAGCGTGGTAGAATATTTGAAGAATTCATTACAGCAACAAATTTACATATCATGAATGAAAACAACGGCTTGCCAACTTTTGAATCCCAAACTGGAAGGAGTTGGGTCGATTTGACTATCGTTAATGACAAACTCCTTAGAGATGTAAGGGAATGGACCGTTGGAGAGCAAGAAAGCTGCTCTGATCATAAGATAATATCGTTCACAATAGGAAATGCAATCAAAACCCAAACTCGTACATTAAAGGGAATTAAATATATAACTAGACCAGAAAATTATAAGACATTTGAGGAAACGTTGCCACGAAAGCTGACCAAAAATTTTAATTGTCTGGGCAATGGACAGAGTGTGGATGAACAGCTCGCCCATAAAGTAAAAGAAAATAATGTTGAATATACAATTGAAATGTTCTACAATAGTATGGAAGCTGCATGCAGGGAAGCGTTTAGAGTAAGCAGGGGTAAGAAGCAGGCAATTAAAGGCAAATCAGTTCCCTGGTGGACCACTGAACTAACCATATTGAGGAAAAAGGTAAATGCATTAAGACGACGATATCAACGAACTATTAATAATGAGCAGTTAAGAGAAGAAAGAAGGAATCAGTACTTGGAAGGTAATCAGCAATACCAAAGGAAAATAAATGACGAAAAGTTTAAATCCTGGAGGGAATTTTGTAATGTAACTGATGGGACTAATCCTTGGACTGTAGTCTATAAGATTGCAGCCAATAAAATAAGATATCAGAATTCACTTACTACATTGCAAAGAGAAGATGGAACCTACACTGAAGATATACCAAGCACATTAAAGTATATGCTGGAGAACTTCATTCCGGAGGATAGGGTACAAGATGATACTGAACGACAAAAAGACCTAAGGAGGCTTGCAGAGGAAGTAATTAGTACCCCAGATGACAAGGAATTTACACCTAATGAAATTTGGGTTGTATTAAAAAATTTCAATCCAAAAAAGTCACCGGGAGAAGATGGAATATCTAGTGATATTCTGTTAAATGCTTTTAAAATGTTCCCATATTTCTTTACAGCAATATATAATCAATGTCTTATGGAAGGAATTTTTCCAGAAAGATGGAAGCGTTCATCTATAGTTCCTATAGTAAAGCCAGGCAAAGAAGATAGTGTAACGATAACAAAATATCGACCAATCAGCTTGTTGAACATATGCGGTAAAGTTTTAGAAAAGTTAATGATAAATAGGATTGAATATCATATTAACACGAGAAACCTTTACAGTACAAGACAATTTGGATTTAAAGCTCAGAAAAGCACGACAGATGCAGCAATGGCGCTGAAGGTATTCATTGAAGATGAGCTAAAATCTTTTGGTTATGTTGTTTTGGTGAGTTTGGACGTGAAAGGAGCTTTTGATGCATGTTGGTGGCCTAGTGTCTTAAATAACTTAAGAGAGATGAAGTGCCCAAGAAATTTGTACCAACTTACAAAGGATTATTTTAAAAATAGGAAAGCAACTCTCTCTACGAATGAATTCAGGACTGAAGTACAGGTCCAGCGAGGCTGTCCGCAAGGATCTTGTTGTGGGCCTGGACTTTGGAATATACTATATAACTCTTTGCTAAAATTGGAATTTACAACGCGGACAGAGGTAATAGCATTTGCTGATGATTTACTTGTCATGACAAAAGGAAAAAGTATATTAGATGCTGAAAATTTTTCAAATCAGGACATAAAGAAAATTGAGTTATGGGCTAAAGAAAATAAAATCCAGTTTAACGACTCAAAATCAAAAGTTTTGGTAATATCAAAGAAGAAAATTAATCATAATGAAGCAATCAGCATATATCTGAACAATAAAACTCTGGAACAAGTGGATGTTATTAAATATCTTGGTATTTACATTGATAGGAAGTTTAGCTTTGATCACCACATAGATCAAGTACATGACAAAGCACTACGACTTCTGCATAATCTTTCCAAGTGCGCAAAACTCACTTGGGGACTGGGAAATAAGGCGCTAGAAACTATTTATAAAGGCGCAATAGAACCTATTTTAACTTATGGTGCTCCTGTGTGGGGATTTGCCCTAGAAAAGCAGAAGAACATTAAAAAATTCGAGAGGATTCAGAGATTGTTCAATATAAAAATGACGAAGGCATATAGGACAATTTCTTATGATGCATCTTGTGTTATTGCCGGCATCCAGCCAATTGGTATAACAATACAAGGCAAAATAAAACTGTATAATGATATACACAGTGAACGTGACTATGATGCACCCCTACCACCAAGCGTCTGGAACCATCCAGCAGAACGACCTCATATAAAAGCAGTTGAGGATGATGGGGCATACGTCTTTCAAATTTTTACGGATGGGAGTAAATCAGATGAAAAAGTCGGGGCTGCTGTAGTTCTGTACAAGCACAATACTGTAATTCGACAACTGCAATTCAGGCTGGATGGAAGGTGTTCAAACAATCAGGCCGAACAACTGGCTATTTTGAAAGCACTTGAAGAGCTACAAAACATGGCAAATACGCTGAACAAAGAGAAGACTGTAGCCATATTTACAGATAGTCAGGTGGCACTATCCACCTTACAAAACAACAATAAACACAATTATATTCCTGAGGAGACACTTAATAGACTAGGAACTTTAGAAAGAAATCAGTGGACAATACACTTTAGTTGGGTGAAAGCACATGCAGGAGTTACTGGTAACGTGCTAGCAGACATATTAGCAAAATCAGCTGCTGAAGACATCGAAATAAAGACTATTTACAACAAGGTACCAAAATCTTCTTTGAAAACTGAAATAGAGAGGGCAGGACATCTACAGTGGCAACAGAGATGGAGCAGTACAAGTAAAGGAGCCCTTACCAAATCATTCTTCCCTTTGATAAAGGATCGTCTTAAGACAAAACTACCATTAACAGCGACATTCACTGCAATGGTATCAGGACATGGAAAAACTAAAGCTTACTTGTATAGATTTCATATCATAGATGATCCCCAATGCACCTGCAATAGCCCACAGCAGACCGCAAACCACCTCATTTATGAATGTAGAGACACAAAACATCAGAGGGACAAGTTGATTGAAGAAGTACACAAGAATGGAGGAAATTGGCCAGTGTCAAACCAAAACCTTATAAATAAACATTTGAAAGCTTTTTGTATATATGTTAATTCAATTGACTTGTAAACAATTTTTATTTTAAAACAATACGTGAATTGAACATTTAAATTCTAATATTTAAAAAACTATTGTAAAATAATATCAAAATGTGATTACTATTTATAATGTATCTATGTAATTAATGCATGTAATGTTACTCCGTAACGGGGCATGCAGTTAAAGTTCAATAAAATAAAAAAAAAAAAAAAAAAAAAAAAAAAAAAAAAAAAAAAAAAAATACATACATACATACATACATACATACATACATACATACATACATACATACATACATACATACATACATACATACATACATACATACATACATACATACATACATACATACATACATACATACATACATACATACATACATACATACATACATACATACATACATACATACATACATACATACATACATACATACATACATACATACATACATACATACATACATACATACATACATACATACATACATACATACATACATACATACATACATACATACATACATACATACATACATACATATATAGGAGGCCGTGATACTCGTGGAGGAAGAATGCGAGTGAAGTGCTCTTAATTATTTGGTGTTTGTGGCGTAACTTGCAAGTGCTTGTTTGTGTATGGTATTTCATGGTGTTTGTAGCGAAGATATTTCTTTGTGTGTATGTTATTTGCAACGGGCATTGCTGATTTACATAGTTTTAAGGGAATTAACAAACACAATCATTCACAAGGATTGTGAACCATACAAACTAGCATTCAGGAGGCCGTGAACCTCACGACTAAATTACAAAGTTATATATTAATTGGAATTTTTTGTTTGTGTTTGATATTTCAGTGTCGTAGTTGTGAAATTTCATTTCGTTGTGAGCATGTTATTTGAAAAGGGCATGGCTGAATTTTTGTTCTAAGGGAGTTAATACATACAAACATTGTCTTAGGTTAGTGAAGCATATTAACTAACATCCAGGAGGCCGTGATACTTGAAACGAAAGTAATATATACAAAGGTTATTGATTTATTTAAATTAGCAATCAGGAGCCGGGATCTTCAAAACGAAATTAAGATAACGGCAGAAAATGGCTTCTGACGTTGAGAACCGAATCGAGAGTGCGTTCAGTATGCTGTTGCATGTGACTGAAGCAAGCAAGAATCTTAAACATGACCTTAAAAAGGATATTATAAATGCTGTAAGCATCCTGCGAGCGGGTCTTTCTAATGTAATAGAACTCAAAGATAAAGAAATAAAAAACCTACAAGATGAGTTGACAAGGGCACAAGCTAAGAATATTCCCGGAGGAAACAATAGAAGAACTTCATATATGGCATTTGGTGAGCCATCTGTTGGTCGGCTTGGGAATCGCAATGAAAATTCACAGGAGACACCTACAACTCGTGGGAGGAGTTACGCGGCAGTAGTGGGCGGAGCTAATGGTTTATCTGAACCAAAGTCCTACAAAGTAATAGTTAAAAGTAAGAATAAACAAAGCTCAGAATACATGAAAACCTTGCTGAAGGCGAATGTGAATCCTGTGGAAATGAAGGTCGGTGTTAATTCTCTTAAAGCACTAAGAAACGGCCATCTTCTGATCGAATCCAATAAAAAAGAAGAAGCAGAAATAATATGCACTAACATTAATGATAGATGTGGAGGAGAGTTAGATGCGACTGTTTCAAAGAAAAGAAACCCGCGAGTAATAATCTTCAACACTCCAGAAGAAATCACGTTGGAGAATGCGGCTCAGGCGTTAACTACACAAAATAAGGGCCTGGAAAAATTTGAAAATGAGATTCAAATTAAATTTGGATTTGAGGATAGACGGAAGAACAAAAATATTGTCGTTGAAGTTCCTTCTGCTGCAAGGAGAGAGATCCTTGGTAGGAAATTGAAACTAGGATGGAGCATGTGTAGTTGGGATGATTATATCAAAGTGAGCCGATGTTTTAAATGCTGTAAATATAGGCATCGTGCTATAGACTGCAAAGGTCAACAGACTTGCCCAAATTGCGCGGAAACCCACACAATAAAAGAGTGCAAATCTAACAAGGATAATTTCAAATGCATTAATTGTATGAACTATAAGAAATACAATAAAGATACGTCCATAAACGAAAATCACTCTGCACTAGATCTCAACTGTCCCTGCTACCAAGCAGCGCTGAAGCAACAGCAACAAAACACTGACTACTAGCATGGACCATTTTGGCCTACGATGTTATCAAGTCAATTTGCAACACTCAAGAATAGCGACTAGTAATTTAGTGCAGCTGATGATAGAAAGAAACATTGATATAGCATTCATACAAGAACCCTTTATAATTAATAATAAACCAGCCTCCATACCTTCAACGTTCCGAATATTTACAGCCGGAAATCAGGTTAAAAGAGCAGTAATATTAATCAATAACAGCGTTATTGATGTCACTACTCTCAGTCAAATTTCGGATGGATGGAGATTGTGTGGTCATACAGATAACACATAGGAACGAAACATTATTTGCAGCAAGTATGTATTTTGATGGATTGACCGATATAGAATATGATATTAGGAAAATAGAAAACATATTAAGATACTCTAGAAACCAAAAGTTAATGATACTAGCAGATAGCAACTCCAGAAGTAAACTGTGGTACGACGTGCTCACAAATGAACGTGGGAAAACACTGGAAGGATTCATCACCATAAACGACTTACATATCGTAAACGAAAATACAGGAGTGTCAACTTTTGAATCACCAAATGGAAGGAGCTGGATTGACTTGACATTAGTCAACAATAGACTTCTCCGTGACATAACCTGTTGGAACGTAGGAGAAGAAGAGAGCTGCTCGGATCACAAAATAATTTCATTCAAAATAGGAAATAAATCACAAAATCCCACATGGAAGTTTCAAGCCATAAGATACATAACAAAAGTAGAGAAATATAACAAATTCATAAACCTGTTAGCAACAAACTTGACCTCAAATTTTAATTGCAAGAGTAGTAGCGATAACTTGGACCAGGAACTCGCCCAAAAAGTTAACAGTAATTTGAACGCTGATCATCTAACCGAAATATTCCACTCTTCCCTGAAGGAAGCATGCAGAGGTGCATTTGGAGTGGGTAGGTGCAGGAAAAAGGAGTTTAGAGGTAAATCTGTTCCATGGTGGACGGCCGAGCTTACAATATTAAGAAAAAGGGCGAACGCATTAAGACGACGCTATCAAAGAACCATGAACAATGAGCAGCTAAGACACGAAAGAAAAATGCAATATTGGAAAGGCAACCAAGAGTATAGGGCAAAATTGAACACCGAAAAGCTAAGATCTTGGAAGGAATTTTGTAGTGCCACTGACGGAAATAATCCATGGTCAGTTGTTTACAAAATTGCGGCTGGGAAAACTAGAAATCAGATCTATCTTACTACACTACAGAAAGAAGACGGAACTTATACCGAAGACACTCTAAGTACAATTCAGTACATGCTAGACAAGTTTATCCCGGATGACAGTGAACAGGATGATACTCAGCGACAAAGAGAACTAAGACGACGGGCAACGGAACCAATTGATACACCAAACGATATGGAATTCACGACTATAGAAATATTGTCAGCATTGAGAAACTTCGACCCAAGAAAATCACCAGGAGAGGATGGAATAACTAGTGATATCCTGCTTCAGGTTTTCAAGAGATTCCCAATTTTCTTCACAGCCTTATACAACAAGTGCCTCAATAGCGGTCAATTTCCAGAAAGATGGAAGCGTGCAGTAATAGTTCCGGTAATCAAGCCGGGTAAAGAAGATAGCCCAAGCGTAACGAAATACAGACCTATCAGCTTGATAAATATAAATGGGAAAATTTTAGAAAAAATTATGATGAATAGGATTCAGCATCACATCAACACCAGAAATCTTATGAATGATAGACAGTTTGGATTTAGGGCCCAGAAAAGCACGGTAGACGCACTTATGTCTATGAAAACTTTCATTGAGAACAACTTGAATACTTACGGATATATTGCTCTCATAAGTCTTGACGTAAAAGGAGCTTTTGACGCTGCCTGGTGGCCCAGCATATTAAATAACTTAAGAGAACTGAAATGCCCAAGAAATTTATACCAGTTATCTCAGAGCTATTTCAAAAACAGGACAACAAGTCTAAGCACAAATGAATTTAGCACTGAGAAAGAAGCCAAAAGGGGCTGCCCACAAGGTTCATGCTGCGGACCCGGCTACTGGAATATTTTGTACAACTCCCTGCTCAGCTTAGTCTATACAAAACGAACTGAATTAATCGCTTTTGCCGATGACCTACTTCTCATGACGAAAGGAATGAGTATATTAGACGTAGAAAACTTTGCAAATCATGACTTGAAGAAAATTGAATATTGGGCAAGAGAAAATAAAATTACTTTCAATGACGCTAAATCAAAAGTATTAGTGATATCAAGAAAGAAACAAGCTGCAAACGAGAAGATAAACATCTATCTTAATAACTTAATTATAGAACAAGTAGACATCATGAAATACTTAGGCGTTCATATCGACAAACAGTTCAAGTTTGATTATCATATTGACCAAGTGCATGATAAAGCTATAAGCCTAATTCACACTTTATCTAAATCAGCAAAACTAACCTGGGGACTTGGAAGCAAAGCACTAGAAACAATATACAGAGGAGCTATAGAACCTGTACTGACGTATGGAGTACCCTTATGGGCATCTGCATTAAACAACCCGAAGAATCTGAGAAAAATTCAGAGAATCCAAAGGTTGTTTAACATAAAAATCACGAAGGCATACAGGACAATTTCATTTGACGCATCTTGTGTCATTGCTGGCATCCAACCCATTGATATCACGATTGAAGGGAAAGTCAAACTGTACAACTTCTTGCAAAATAAACAAGACTATGATGCACCCTTGCCCCCCAGCGACTGGAACCACCCTGCAGAAGTACCTGAAGTTAAAGAAGCTGATGATGAAGACTCTATATTCAAAATATACACGGATGGAAGCAAAATAGGAGAGCAAGTGGGTGCAGCAGTTGTAATATTCAAACAAGGGACTTCAATTCGAGAGATAAAATACAAGCTAGACAGAAGATGTACTAATAATCAGGCAGAACAACTGGCCATATTTAAAGCGCTACAAGAACTTCAAAACTTTAACAACACACCGGAGGAAGAGAAGAATGTAGCGATATATACAGACAGTACAGTAACTCTAGCCATTCTGCGGAATAATAATAAACATAACTCCATAGCAGAGAAAACCCTTAATATATGTAATACCTTACAAAGACTAAAATGGAGAATACACTTCAGTTGGGTTAAAGCCCATGTAGGTATATGTGGAAATGAGTTAGCAGACAAACTAGCGAAATCCGCTGCTCTGGACGGAGATCTGCCCAATAGTTACAGTTTGATACCTAAATCTGTAATTATTTCTGAAATACAAGAAACAGGACATCAGGTCTGGCAGAATAGGTGGAATGCCACGGACAAGGGGGCACTCAGCAAGTTATTTTTTCCAACAATAAAAGATAGGCTGAAGAGAAAGCTTCCTTTAACACCAATTTTCACAGCAATAACTTCCGGCCACGGAAAAACCAAAGCTTACTTACACCGATTCCATATAGTAGACGATCCAAAATGTACATGTAACAGCTCCCAACAAACCGTAAACCATTTAATATACGAATGTGTAGACAAAAGTCAACAAAGAGCCAAGCTAATTCAAGATGTAACTCTAAATGGAAGCAAGTGGCCAGTAACTAACGAGAGTCTTGTAAAACACCACATAAAAGCATTCTGTAAATACATAAATTCAATTAACCTATAAAGATATGTAAATATGTATAACTTGTGAAATCAACTGCTAAAAGATCTAATGTAATATTAACATGTAAATATGTACAATTTGTAAAATCAAATGTTGGAAAAATGTAATGTAATGCATGTAATACTACTATGTAGTGGGGCATGCTGATTGTTATCAATAAAGAAAAAAAAAAAAATACATACATACATACATACATACATACATACATACATACATACATACATACATACATACATACATACATACATACATACATACATACATACATACATACATACATACATACATACATACATACATACATACATACATACATACATACATACATACATACATACATACATACATACATACATACATACATACATACATACATACATACATACATACATACATACATACATACATACATACATACATACATACATACATACATACATACATACATACATACATACATACATACATACATACATACATACATACATACATACATACATACATACATACATACATACATACATACATACATACATACATACATACATACATACATACATACATACATACATACATACATACATACATACATACATACATACATACATACATACATACATACATACATACATACATACATACAGACATACAGACATACAGACATACAGACATACAGACATACAGACATACAGACATACAGACATACATACATACATACATACATACATACATACATACATACATACATACATACATACATACATACATACATACATACATACATACATACATACATACATACATACATACATACATACATACATACATACATACATACATACATACATACATACATACATACATACATACATACATACATACATACATACATACATACATACATACAGTACAAGACAATTTGGATTTAAAGCTCAGAAAAGCACGACAGATGCAGCAATGGCGCTGAAGGTATTCATTGAAGATGAGCTAAAATCTTTTGGTTATGTTGTTTTGGTGAGTTTGGACGTGAAAGGAGCTTTTGATGCATGTTGGTGGCCTAGTGTCTTAAATAACTTAAGAGAGATGCAGTGCCCAAGAAATTTGTACCAACTTACAAAGGATTATTTTAAAAATAGGAAAGCAACTCTCTCTACGAATGAATTCAGGACTGAAGTACGGGTCCAGCGAGGCTGTCCGCAAGGATCTTGTTGTGGGCCTGGACTTTGGAATATACTATATAACTCTTTGCTAAAATTGGAATTTACAACGCGGACAGAGGTAATAGCATTTGCTGATGATTTACTTGTCATGACAAAAGGAAAAAGTATATTAGATGCTGAAAATTTTTCAAATCAGGACATAAAGAAAATTGAGTTATGGGCTAAAGAAAATAAAATCCAGTTTAACGACTCAAAATCAAAAGTTTTGGTAATATCAAAGAAGAAAACTAATCATAATGAAGCAATCAGCATATATCTGAACAATAAAACTCTGGAACAAGTGGATGTTATTAAATATCTTGGTATTTACATTGATAGGAAGTTTAGCTTTGATCACCACATAGATCAAGTACATGACAAAGCGCTACGACTTCTGCATAATCTTTCCAAGTGCGCAAAACTCACTTGGGGACTGGGAAATAAGGCGCTAGAAACTATTTATAAAGGCGCAATAGAACCTATTTTAACTTATGGTGCTCCTGTGTGGGGATTTGCCCTAGAAAAGCAGAAGAACATTAAAAAATTCCAGAGGATTCAGAGATTGTTCAATATAAAAATGACGAAGGCATATAGGACAATTTCTTATGATGCATCTTGTGTTATTGCTGGCATCCAGCCAATTGGTATAACAATACAAGGCAAAATAAAACTGTATAATGATATACACAGTGAACGTGACTATGATGCACCCCTACCACCAAGCGTCTGGAACCATCCAGCAGAACGACCTCATATAAAAGCAGTTGAGGATGATGGGGCATACGTCTTTCAAATTTTTACGGATGGGAGTAAATCAGATGAAAAAGTCGGGGCTGCTGTAGTTCTGTACAAGCACAATACTGTAATTCGACAACTGCAATTCAGGCTGGATGGAAGGTGTTCAAACAATCAGGCCGAACAACTGGCTATTTTGAAAGCACTTGAAGAGCTACAAAACATGGCAAATACGCTGAACAAAGAGAAGACTGTAGCCATATTTACAGATAGTCAAGTGGCACTATCCACCTTACAAAACAACAATAAACACAATTATATTCCTGAGGAGACACTTAATAGACTAGGAACTTTAGAAAGAAATCAGTGGACAATACACTTTAGCTGGGTGAAAGCACATGCAGGAGTTACTGGTAACGTGCTAGCAGACATATTAGCAAAATCAGCTGCTGAAGACATCGAAATAAAGACTATTTACAACAAGGTACCAAAATCTTCTTTGAAAACTGAAATAGAGAGGGCAGGACATCTACAGTGGCAACAGAGATGGAGCAGTACAAGTAAAGGAGCCCTTACCAAATCATTCTTCCCTTTGATAAAGGATCGTCTTAAGACAAAACTACCATTAACAGCGACATTCACTGCAATGGTATCAGGACATGGATAAACTAAAGCTTACTTGTATAGATTTCATATCATAGATGATCCCCAATGCACCTGCAATAGCCCACAGCAGACCGCAAACCACCTCATTTATGAATGTAGAGACACAAAACATCAGAGGGACAAGTTGATTGAAGAAGTACACAAGAATGGAGGAAATTGGCCAGTGTCAAACCAAAACCTTATAAATAAACATTTGAAAGCTTTTTGTATATATGTTAATTCAATTGACTTGTAAACAATTTTTATTTTAAAATAATACGTGAATTGAACATTTAAATTCTAATATTTAAAAAAAAAAAAAAAAAAAAAAAAATTATTGTAAAATAATATCAAAATGTGATTACTATTTATAATGCATCTATGTAATTAAATGCATGTAATGTTACTCCGTAACGGGGCATGCTGTTAAAGTTCAATAAATTAAAAAAAAAAAAAAAAAATACATACATACATACATACATACATACATACATACATACATACATACATACATACATACATACATACATACATACATACATACATACATACATACATACATACATACATACATACATACATACATACATACATACATACATACATACATACATACATACATACATACATACATACATACATACATACATACATACATACATACATACATACATACATACATACATACATACATACATACATACATACATACATACATACATACATACATACATACATACATACATACATACATACATACATACATACATACATACATACATACATACATACATACATACATACATACATACATACATACATACATACATACATACATACATACATACATACATACATACATACATACATACATACATACATACATACATACATACATACATACATACATACATACATACATACATACATACATACATACATACATACATACATACATACATACATACATACATACATACATACATACATACATACATACATACATACATACATACATACATACATACATACATACATACATACATACATACATACATACATACATACATACATACATACATACATACATACATACATACATACATACATACATACATACATACATACATACATACATACATACATACATACATACATACATACATACATACATACATACATACATACATACATACATACATACATACATACATACATACATACATACATACATACATACATACATACATACATACATACATACATACATACATACATACATACATACATACATACATACATACATACATACATACATACATACATACATACATACATACATACATACATACATACATACATACATACATACATACATACATACATACATACATACATACATACATACATACATACATACATACATACATACATACATACATACATACATACATATAGGAGGCCGTGATATTCGTGGAGGAAGAATGCGAGTGTGTGTGCTCTTGATTATTCGGTGTTAGTGGCGTGACTTTCAAGTACTTGTTTGTGTTCGGCATTTCATAATGTTTTTTGTGAGGCTGTTTCTTTGTGTGCGTGTTAGTTGAACCGGGCATTGCTGAGTTACAGAGTTTTAAGGGAATTGACGGACCCAGGCATTGTTCATGGATTGAGAAGCATAGAAACTAGTATTCAGGAGGCCGTGAACCGCACGACTAAATCGAGAAATACAAAGTTATATCTTAATTGGAATGTTTCGTTTGAGTTAACAAGGAATAATAAACAAGAGATTTCAAAATGGTGGATGAAGTTAGTGAGGGTATTGAGAGTGCCTTTAGAATGCTCTTAAATGTTACGGAGGCTAGTAAAAACTTGCGTCAAGATTTGAAGCAGGATATTGTGAAGTCGGTAAGTAGTTTACGTAAATATTTTACAAAAATGAAAGACATCGTGAATCAGAAGGAAAATGAAACCGAAAGTTTACAAATGGCAGTGCAGAACTATCAGGAACAGTTGAGTGTTGGCAAGAGAGCGAGAATAGCATCACAAGTGACACCTGGGGTGATATCTTCCGAACGGGTTGTGGAGCAATTTGGGGTAGAAAGGAGTTATGCTTCGGTGTTGACTGGCGCTGCACGTACAGGGGACTCTAAGTGCTTTAAACTGCTTGTTCGGAGCAAGAATAATCAAAGTGTGGAATATATAAAGACACTGGTGAAAACTAAGGTTAATCCTGTAGAGATGAAGGTTGGTGTTCAGTCTGTAAAGGCATTGAGGAACGGACAAGTTCTAATACAATCGAACAATAAAGCTGAAGTAGATACTATTTGCAACAATATTAATAATAAGTGTGGAGAGGAGCTTGAGGCTACCGTCTCGAAGAAAAGAAATCCAAGAATAATTATTTTCAATATACCAGATGAGATAACAACGGAGAATGCTGTGGAGGTTTTAACAGCACAAAATACAGAGCTGGAGAATTTCAGCACAGAGATTCAGCCGAAATTTTCCTTTCATGATAGGAAAAAGAATTTGAATTTGGTTGTTGAAGTCACTTCAACTGTACGGAGGGAAATACTTGGCAAAAGATTAAAAATAGGTTGGAATATGTGTAACTGGGATGATTATGTCAAGGCTGGGCGTTGCTTCAATTGCTGTAAATATAATCATCGTGCGCAGGACTGTAAAGGACAGCAAACATGTCCAAATTGCGCAGAGAAGCATGCTCTAAAGGAATGTACTGCTAACAGAGCTGCATATAAATGCATTAATTGTGTAACGTATAATAAATATAACAGAGACAACAAAGTGTCAGAAAATCATTCTGCACTGGATACGAATTGCTCCTGTTATCAAGCAACACTTAGGCGGCTAAAAGACAATACCGACTATTAAAATGGATAGATACAGATTAACATGTTTTCAGGTTAACTTGAAACATTCAAGGATTGCGACTGCAAATTTGGTACAGCTTGTGAATGAAAAAGCTATAGATATAGTATTTATTCAGGAGCCCTACTTGATTAACAATAAACCAGCAGGTGTACCATTACATTTTAGAATATATACAGTTGGTACTACGGGTAAACGAGCAGCAATATTTATAAACAACAAAAATATTGACGTAACTACCATTGGTCAGCTTTCCGACAGTGATTGTGTTGTTATACAGGTTGTATATAATAAGAAAACATTTTTTGCAGCTTGTATGTACTTTGATGGGCACTTGAATATAGAAGATGACATTAACAAGATTGAAAATATTCTCCAGCATATTAAAGGAAAGGGTCTGATAATACTAGCAGATAGTAACGCCAGAAACAAACTTTGGCATGATATAATAACTAATCAGCGTGGTAGAATATTTGAAGAATTCATTACAGCAACAAATTTACATATCATGAATGAAAACAACGGCTTGCCAACTTTTGAATCCCAAACTGGAAGGAGTTGGGTCGATTTGACTATCGTTAATGACAAACTCCTTAGAGATGTAAGGGAATGGACCGTTGGAGAGCAAGAAAGCTGCTCTGATCATAAGATAATATCGTTCACAATAGGAAATGCAATCAAAACCCAAACTCGTACATTAAAGGGAATTAAATATATAACTAGACCAGAAAATTATAAGACATTTGAGGAAACGTTGCCACGAAAGCTGACCAAAAATTTTAATTGTCTGGGCAATGGACAGAGTGTGGATGAACAGCTCGCCCATAAAGTAAAAGAAAATAATGTTGAATATACAATTGAAATGTTCTACAATAGTATGGAAGCTGCATGCAGGGAAGCGTTTAGAGTAAGCAGGGGTAAGAAGCAGGCAATTAAAGGCAAATCAGTTCCCTGGTGGACCATTGAACTAACCATATTGAGGAAAAAGGTAAATGCATTAAGACGATGATATCAACGAACTATTAATAATGAGCAGTTAAGAGAAGAAAGAAGGAATCAGTACTTGGAAGGTAATCGGCAATACCAAAGGAAAATAAATGACGAAAAGTTTAAATCCTGGAGGGAATTTTGTAATGTAACTGATGGGACTAATCCTTGGACTGTAGTCTATAAGATCGCAGCCAATAAAATAAGATATCAGAATTCACTTACTACATTGCAAAGAGAAGATGGAACCTACACTGAAGATATACCAAGCACATTAAAGTATATGCTGGAGAACTTCATTCCGGAGGATAGGGTACAAGATGATACTGAACGACAAAAAGACCTAAGGAGGCTTGCAGAGGAAGTAATTAGTACCCCAGATGACAAGGAATTTACACCTAATGAGATTTGGGTTGTATTAAAAAATTTCAATCCAAAAAAGTCACCGGGAGAAGATGGAATATCTAGTGATATTCTGTTAAATGCTTTTAAAATGTTCCCATATTTCTTTACAGCAATATATAATCAATGTCTTATGGAAGGAATTTTTCCAGAAAGATGGAAGCGTTCATCTATAGTTCCTATAGTAAAGCCAGGCAAAGAAGATAGTGTAACGATAACAAAATATCGACCAATCAGCTTGTTGAACATATGCGGTAAAGTTTTAGAAAAGTTAATGATAAATAGGATTGAATATCATATTAACACGAGAAACCTTTACAGTACAAGACAATTTGGATTTAAAGCTCAGAAAAGCACGACAGATGCAGCAATGGCGCTGAAGGTATTCATTGAAGATGAGCTAAAATCTTTTGGTTATGTTGTTTTGGTGAGTTTGGACGTGAAAGGAGCTTTTGATGCATGTTGGTGGCCTAGTGTCTTAAATAACTTAAGAGAGATGAAGTGCCCAAGAAATTTGTACCAACTTACAAAGGATTATTTTAAAAATAGGAAAGCAACTCTCTCTACGAATGAATTCAGGACTGAAGTACAGGTCCAGCGAGGCTGTCCGCAAGGATCTTGTTGTGGGCCTGGACTTTGGAATATACTATATAACTCTTTGCTAAAATTGGAATTTACAACGCGGACAGAGGTAATAGCATTTGCTGATGATTTACTTGTCATGACAAAAGGAAAAAGTATATTAGATGCTGAAAATTTTTCAAATCAGGACATAAAGAAAATTGAGTTATGGGCTAAAGAAAATAAAATCCAGTTTAACGACTCAAAATCAAAAGTTTTGGTAATATCAAAGAAGAAAACTAATCATAATGAAGCAATCAGCATATATCTGAACAATAAAACTCTGGAACAAGTGGATGTTATTAAATATCTTGGTATTTACATTGATAGGAAGTTTAGCTTTGATCACCACATAGATCAAGTACATGACAAAGCACTACGACTTCTGCATAATCTTTCCAAGTGCGCAAAACTCACTTGGGGACTGGGAAATAAGGCGCTAGAAACTATTTATAAAGGCGCAATAGAACCTATTTTAACTTATGGTGCTCCTGTGTGGGGATTTGCCCTAGAAAAGCAGAAGAACATTAAAAAATTCGAGAGGATTCAGAGATTGTTCAATATAAAAATGACGAAGGCATATAGGACAATTTCTTATGATGCATCTTGTGTTATTGCCGGCATCCAGCCAATTGGTATAACAATACAAGGCAAAATAAAACTGTATAATGATATACACAGTGAACGTGACTATGATGCACCCCTACCACCAAGCGTCTGGAACCATCCAGCAGAACGACCTCATATAAAAGCAGTTGAGGATGATGGGGCATACGTCTTTCAAATTTTTACGGATGGGAGTAAATCAGATGAAAAAGTCGGGGCTGCTGTAGTTCTGTACAAGCACAATACTGTAATTCGACAACTGCAATTCAGGCTGGATGGAAGGTGTTCAAACAATCAGGCCGAACAACTGGCTATTTTGAAAGCACTTGAAGAGCTACAAAACATGGCAAATACGCTGAACAAAGAGAAGACTGTAGCCATATTTACAGATAGTCAGGTGGCACTATCCACCTTACAAAACAACAATAAACACAATTATATTCCTGAGGAGACACTTTATAGACTAGGAACTTTAGAAAGAAATCAGTGGACAATACACTTTAGTTGGGTGAAAGCACATGCAGGAGTTACTGGTAACGTGCTAGCAGACATATTAGCAAAATCAGCTGCTGAAGACATCGAAATAAAGACTATTTACAACAAGGTACCAAAATCTTCTTTGAAAACTGAAATAGAGAGGGCAGGACATCTACAGTGGCAACAGAGATGGAGCAGTACAAGTAAAGGAGCCCTTACCAAATCATTCTTCCCTTTGATAAAGGATCGTCTTAAGACAAAACTACCATTAACAGCGACATTCACTGCAATGGTATCAGGACATGTAAAAACTAAAGCTTACTTGTATAGATTTCATATCATAGATGATCCCCAATGCACCTGCAATAGCCCACAGCAGACCGCAAACCACCTCATTTATGAATGTAGAGACACAAAACATCAGAGGGACAAGTTGATTGAAGAAGTACACAAGAATGGAGGAAATTGGCCAGTGTCAAACCAAAACCTTATAAATAAACATTTGAAAGCTTTTTGTATATATGTTAATTCAATTGACTTGTAAACAATTTTTATTTTAAAACAATACGTGAATTGAACATTTAAATTCTAATATTTAAAAAACTATTGTAAAATAATATCAAAATGTGATTACTATTTATAATGTATCTATGTAATTAAATGCATGTAATGTTACTCCGTAACGGGGCATGCTGTTAAAGTTCAATAAAATAAAATAAAAAAAAATAAATACATACATACATACATACATACATACATACATACATACATACATACATACATACATACATACATACATACATACATACATACATACATACATACATACATACATACATACATACATACATACATACATACATACATACATACATACATACATACATACATACATACATACATACATACATACATACATACATACATACATACATACATACATACATACATACATACATACATACATACATACATACATACATACATACATACATACATACATACATACATACATACATACATACATACATACATACATACATACATACATACATACATACATACATACATACATACATACATACATACATACATACATACATACATACATACATACATACATACATACATACATACATACATACATACATACATACATACATACATACATACATACATACATACATACATACATACATACATACATACATACATACATACATACATACATACATACATACATACATACATACATACATACATACATACATACATACATACATACATACATACATACATACATACATACATACATACATACATACATACATACATACATACATACATACATACATACATACATACATACATACATACATACATACATACATACATACATACATACATACATACATACATACATACATACATACATACATAAGAGATTTCAAAATGGTGGATGAAGTTAGTGAGAATATTGAGAGTGCCTTTAGAATGCTCTTAAATGTTACGGAGGCTAGTAAAAACTTGCGTCAAGATTTGAAGCAGGATATTGTGAAGTCGGTAAGTAGTTTACGTAAATATTTTACAAAAATGAAAGACATCGTGGATCAGAAGGAAAATGAAACCAAAAGTTTACAAATGGCAGTGAAGAATTATCAGGAACAGTTGAGTGTTGGCAAGAGAGCGAGAATAGCATCACAAGTGACACCTGGGGTGATATCTTCCGAACGGGTTGTGGAGCAATTTGGGGTGGAAAGGAGTTATGCTTCGGTGTTGACTGGCGCTGCACGTACAGGGGACTCTAAGTGCTTTAAACTGCTTGTTCGGAGCAAGAATAATCAAAGTGTGGAATATATAAAGACACTGGTGAAAACTAAGGTTAATCCTGTAGAGATGAAGGTTGGTGTTCAGTCTGTAAAGGCATTGAGGAACGGACAAGTTCTAATACAATCGAACAATAAAACTGAAGTTGATACTATTTGCACCAATATTAATAATAAGTGTGGAGAGGAGCTTGAGGCTACCGTCTCGAAGAAAAGAAATCCAAGAATAATTATTTTTAATATACCAGATGAGATAACACCGGAGAATGCTGTGGAGGTTTTAACAGCACAAAATACAGAGCTGGAGAATTTCAGCACAGAGATTCAGCCGAAATTTTCCTTTTATGATAGGAAAAAGAATTTGAATTTGGTTGTTGAAGTCACTTCAACTGTACGGAGGGAAATACTTGGCAAAAGATTAAAAATAGGATGGAATATGTGTAATTGGGATGATTATGTCAAGACTGGGCGTTGCTTCAATTGCTGTAAATATAATCATCGTGCGCAGGACTGTAAAGGACAGCAAACATGTCCAAATTGCGCTGAGAAGCATGCTCTAAAGGAATGTACTGCTAACAGAGCTGCATATAAATGCATTAATTGTGTAACGTATAATAAATATAACAGAGACAACAAAGTGTCAGAAAATCATTCTGCACTGGATACGAATTGCTCCTGTTATCAAGCAACACTTAGGCGGCTAAAAGACAATACCGACTATTAAAATGGATAGATACAGATTAACATGTTTTCAGGTTAACTTGAAACATTCAAGGATTGCGACTGCTAATTTGGTACAGCTTGTGAATGAAAAAGCTATAGATATAGCATTTATTCAGGAGCCCTACTTAATTAACAATAAACCAGCAGGTGTACCATTACATTTTAGAATATATACAGTTGGTACTACGGGTAAACGAGCAGCAATATTTATAAACAACAAAAATATTGACGTAACTACCATTGGTCAGCTTTCCGATAGTGATTGTGTCGTTATACAGGTTGTATATAATAAGAAAACATTTTTTGCAGCTTGTATGTACTTCGATGGGCACTTGAATATAGAAGATGACATTAACAAGATTGAAAATATTCTCCAGCATATTAAAGGAACGGGTCTGATAATACTAGCAGATAGTAACGCCAGAAACAAACTTTGGCATGATATAATAACTAATCAGCGTGGTAGAATATTTGAAGAATTCATTACAGCAACAAATTTACATATCATGAATGAAAACAACGGCTTGCCAACTTTTGAATCCCAAACTGGAAGGAGTTGGGTCGATTTGACTATCGTTAATGACAAACTCCTTAGAGATGTGAGGGAATGGACCGTTGGAGAGCAAGAAAGCTGCTCTGATCATAAGATAATATCGTTCATAATAGGAAATGCAATCAAAGCCCAAACTCGTACATTAAAGGGAATTAAATATATAACTAGACCAGAAAATTATAAGACATTTGAGGAAACGTTGCCACGAAAGCTGACCAAAAATTTTAATTGTCTGGGCAATGGACAGAGTGTGGATGAACAGCTCGCCCATAAAGTAAAAGAAAATAACGTTGAATATACAATTGAAATGTTCTACAATAGTATGGAAGCTGCATGCAGGGAAGCATTTAGAGTAAGCAGGGGTAAGAAGCAGGCAATTAGAGGCAAATCAGTTCCCTGGTGGACCATCGAACTAACCATATTGAGGAAAAAGGTAAATGCATTAAGACGACGATATCAACGAACTATTAATAATGAGCAGTTAAGAGAAGAAAGAAGGAATCAGTACTTGGAAGGTAATCGGCAATACCAAAGGAAAATAAATGACAAAAAGTTTAAATCCTGGAGGGAATTTTGTAATGTAACTGATGGGACTAATCCTTGGACTGTAGTCTATAAGATCGCAGCCAGTAAAATAAGATATCAGAATTCACTTACTACATTGCAAAGAGAAGATGGAACCTACACTGAAGATATACCAAGCACATTAAAGTATATGCTGGAGAACTTCATTCCGGAGGATAGGGTACAAGATGATACTGAACGACAAAAAGACCTAAGGAGGCTTGCAGAGGAAGTAATTAGTACCCCAGATGACAAGGAATTTACACCTAATGAAATTTGGGTTGTATTAAAAAATTTCAATCCAAAAAAGTCACCGGGAGAAGATGGAATATCTAGTGATATTCTGTTAAATGCTTTTAAAATGTTCCCATATTTCTTTACAGCAATATATAATCAATGTCTTATGGAAGGAATTTTTCCAGAAAGATGGAAGCGTTCATCTATAGTTCCTATAGTAAAGCCAGGCAAAGAAGATAGTGTAACGATAACAAAATATCGACCAATCAGCTTGTTGAACATATGCGGTAAAGTTTTAGAAAAGTTAATGATAAATAGGATTGAATATCATATTAACACGAGAAACCTTTACAGTACAAGACAATTTGGATTTAAAGCTCAGAAAAGCACGACAGATGCAGCAATGGCGCTGAAGGTATTCATTGAAGATGAGCTAAAATCTTTTGGTTATGTTGTTTTGGTGAGTTTGGACGTGAAAGGAGCTTTTGATGCATGTTGGTGGCCTAGTGTCTTAAATAACTTAAGAGAGATGCAGTGCCCAAGAAATTTGTACCAACTTACAAAGGATTATTTTAAAAATAGGAAAGCAACTCTCTCTACGAATGAATTCAGGACTGAAGTACGGGTCCAGCGAGGCTGTCCGCAAGGATCTTGTTGTGGGCCTGGACTTTGGAATATACTATATAACTCTTTGCTAAAATTGGAATTTACAACGCGGACAGAGGTAATAGCATTTGCTGATGATTTACTTGTCATGACAAAAGGAAAAAGTATATTAGATGCTGAAAATTTTTCAAATCAGGACATAAAGAAAATTGAGTTATGGGCTAAAGAAAATAAAATCCAGTTTAACGACTCAAAATCAAAAGTTTTGGTAATATCAAAGAAGAAAACTAATCATAATGAAGCAATCAGCATATACCTGAACAATAAAACTCTGGAACAAGTGGATGTTATTAAATATCTTGGTATTTACATTGATAGGAAGTTTAGCTTTGATCACCACATAGATCAAGTACATGACAAAGCGCTACGACTTCTGCATAATCTTTCCAAGTGCGCAAAACTCACTTGGGGACTGGGAAATAAGGCGCTAGAAACTATTTATAAAGGCGCAATAGAACCTATTTTAACTTATGGTGCTCCTGTGTGGGGATTTGCCCTAGAAAAGCAGAAGAACATTAAAAAATTCCAGAGGATTCAGAGATTGTTCAATATAAAAATGACGAAGGCATATAGGACAATTTCTTATGATGCATCTTGTGTTATTGCTGGCATCCAGCCAATTGGTATAACAATACAAGGCAAAATAAAACTGTATAATGATATACACAGTGAACGTGACTATGATGCACCCCTACCACCAAGCGTCTGGAACCATCCAGCAGAACGACCTCATATAAAAGCAGTTGAGGATGATGGGGCATACGTCTTTCAAATTTTTACGGATGGGAGTAAATCAGATGAAAAAGTCGGGGCTGCTGTAGTTCTGTACAAGCACAATACTGTAATTCGACAACTGCAATTCAGGCTGGATGGAAGGTGTTCAAACAATCAGGCCGAACAACTGGCTATTTTGAAAGCACTTGAAGAGCTACAAAACATGGCAAATACGCTGAACAAAGAGAAGACTGTAGCCATATTCACAGATAGTCAAGTGGCACTATCCACCTTACAAAACAACAATAAACACAATTATATTCCTGAGGAGACACTTAATAGACTAGGAACTTTAGAAAGAAATCAGTGGACAATACACTTTAGTTGGGTGAAAGCACATGCAGGAGTTACTGGTAACGTGCTAGCAGACATATTAGCAAAATCAGCTGCTGAAGACATCGAAATAAAGACTATTTACAACAAGGTACCAAAATCTTCTTTGAAAACTGAAATAGAGAGGGCAGGACATCTACAGTGGCAACAGAGATGGAGCAGTACAAGTAAAGGAGCCCTTACCAAATCATTCTTCCCTTTGATAAAGGATCGTCTTAAGACAAAACTACCATTAACAGCGACATTCACTGCAATGGTATCAGGACATGGAAAAACTAAAGCTTACTTGTATAGATTTCATATCATAGATGATCCCCAATGCACCTGCAATAGCCCACAGCAGACCGCAAACCACCTCATTTATGAATGTAGAGACACAAAACATCAGAGGGACAAGTTGATTGAAGAAGTACACAAGAATGGGGGAAATTGGCCAGTGTCAAACCAAAACCTTATAAATAAACATTTGAAAGCTTTTTGTATATATGTTAATTCAATTGACTTGTAAACAATTTTTATTTTAAAACAATACGTGAATTGAACATTTAAATTCTAATATTTAAAAAATTATTGTAAAATAATATCAAAATGTGATTATGTTAATTCATTTGACTTGTAAACAATTTTTATTTTAAAACAATACGTGAATTGAACATTTAAATTCTAATATTTAAAAAATTATTGTAAAATAATATCAAAATGTGATTACTATTTATAATGTATCTATGTAATTAAATGCATGTAATGTTACTCCGTAACGGGGCATGCTGTTAAAGTTCAATAAATTAAAAATAAAAAAAAAAAAAAAAAAAAAAAATACATACATACATACATACATACATACATACATACATACATACATACATACATACATACATACATACATACATACATACATACATACATACATACATACAGGATGGAGCATGTGTAGTTGGGATGATTACATCAAAGTGAGCCGATGTTTTAAATGCTGTAAATATAGGCATCGTGCTATAGACTGCAAAGGTCAACAGACTTGCCCAAATTGCGCGGAAACCCACACAATAAAAGAGTGCAAATCTAACAAGGATAATTTCAAATGCATTAATTGTATGAACTATAAGAAATACAATAAAGATACGTCCATAAACGAAAATCACTCTGCACTAGATCCCAACTGTCCCTGCTACCAAGCAGCGCTGAGGCAACAGCAACAAAACACTGACTACTAGCATGGACCATTTTGGCCTACGATGTTATCAAGTCAATTTGCAACACTCAAGAATAGCGACTAGTAATTTAGTGCAGCTGATGATAGAAAGAAACATTGATATAGCATTCATACAAGAACCCTTTATAATTAATAATAAACCAGCCTCCATACCTTCAACGTTCCGAATATTTACAGCCGGAAATCAGGTTAAAAGAGCAGTAATATTAATCAATAACAGCGTTATTGATGTCACTACTCTCAGTCAAATTTCGGATGGAGATTGTGTGGTTATACAGATAACACATAGGAACGAAACATTATTTGCAGCAAGTATGTATTTTGATGGATTGACCGATATAGAATATGATATTAGGAAAATAGAAAACATATTAAGATACTCTAGAAACCAAAAGTTAATGATACTAGCAGATAGCAACTCCAGAAGTAAACTGTGGTACGACGTGCTTACAAATGAACGTGGGAAAACACTGGAAGGATTCATCGCCATAAACGACTTACATATCGTAAACGAAAATACAGGAGTGTCAACTTTTGAATCACCAAATGGAAGGAGCTGGATTGACTTGACATTAGTCAACAATAGACTTCTCCGAGACATAACCTGTTGGAACGTAGGAGAAGAAGAGAGCTGCTCGGATCACAAAATAATTTCATTCAAAATAGGAAATAAATCACAAAATCCCACATGGAAGTTTCAAGCCATAAGATACATAACAAAAGTAGAGAAATATAACAAATTCATAAACCTGTTAGCAACAAACTTGACCTCAAATTTTAATTGCAAGAGTAGTAGCGATAACTTGGACCAGGAACTCGCCCAAAAAGTTAACAGTAATTTGAACGCTGATCATCTAACCGAAATATTCCACTCTTCCCTGAAGGAAGCATGCAGAGGTGCATTTGGAGTGGGTAGGTGCAGGAAAAAGGAGTTTAGAGGTAAATCTGTTCCATGGTGGACGGCCGAGCTTACAATATTAAGAAAAAGGGCGAACGCATTAAGACGACGCTATCAAAGAACCATGAACAATGAGCAGCTAAGACACGAAAGAAAAATGCAATATTGGAAAGGCAACCAAGAGTATAGGGCAAAATTGAACACCGAAAAGTTAAGATCTTGGAAGGAATTTTGTAGTGCCACTGACGGAAATAATCCATGGTCAGTTGTTTACAAAATTGCGGCTGGGAAAACTAGAAATCAGATCTCTCTTACTACACTACAGAAAGAAGACGGAACTTATACCGAAGACACTCTAAGTACAATTCAGTACATGCTAGATAAGTTTATCCCGGATGATAGTGAACAGGATGATACTCAGCGACAAAGAGAACTAAGACGACGGGCAACGGAACCAATTGATACACCAAACGATATGGAATTCACGACTATAGAAATATTGTCAGCATTGAGAAACTTCGACCCAAGAAAATCACCAGGAGAGGATGGAATAACTAGTGATATCCTGCTTCAGGTTTTCAAGAGATTCCCAATTTTCTTCACAGCCTTATACAACAAGTGCCTCAATAGCGGTCAATTTCCAGAAAGATGGAAGCGTGCAGTAATAGTTCCGGTAATCAAGCCGGGTAAAGAAGATAGCCCAAGCGTAACGAAATACAGACCTATCAGCTTGATAAATATAAATGGGAAAATTTTAGAAAAAATTATGATGAATAGGATTCAGCATCACATCAACACCAGAAATCTTATGAATGATAGACAGTTTGGATTTAGGGCCCAGAAAAGCACGGTAGACGCACTTATGTCTATGAAAACTTTCATTGAGAACAACTTGAATACTTACGGATATATTGCTCTCATAAGTCTTGACGTAAAAGGAGCTTTTGACGCTGCCTGGTGGCCCAGCATATTAAATAACTTAAGAGAACTGAAATGCCCAAGAAATTTATACCAGTTATCTCAGAGCTATTTCAAAAACAGGACAACAAGTCTAAGCACAAATGAATTTAGCACTGAGAAAGAAGCCAAAAGGGGCTGCCCACAAGGTTCATGCTGCGGACCCGGCTACTGGAATATTTTGTACAACTCCCTGCTCAGCTTAGTCTATACAAAACGAACTGAATTAATCGCTTTTGCCGACGACCTACTTCTCATGACGAAAGGAATGAGTATATTAGACGTAGAAAACTTTGCAAATCATGACTTGAAGAAAATTGAATATTGGGCAAGAGAAAATAAAATTACTTTCAATGACGCTAAATCAAAAGTATTAGTGATATCAAGAAGGAAACAAGCTGCAAACGAGAAGATAAAAATCTATCTTAATTACATAATTATAGAACAAGTAGACATCATGAAATACTTAGGCGTTCATATCGACAAACAGTTCAAGTTTGATTATCATATTGACCAAGTGCATGATAAAGCTATAAGCCTAATTCACACTTTATCTAAATCAGCAAAACTAACCTGGGGACTTGGAAGCAAAGCACTAGAAACAATATACAGAGGAGCTATAGAACCTGTACTGACGTATGGAGCACCCTTATGGGCATCTGCATTAAACAACCCGAAGAATCTGAGAAAAATTCAGAGAATCCAAAGGTTGTTTAACATAAAAATCACGAAGGCATACAGGACAATTTCATTTGACGCATCTTGTGTCATTGCTGGCATCCAACCCATTGATATCACGATTGAAGGGAAAGTCAAACTGTACAACTTCTTGCAAAATAAACAAGACTATGACGCACCCTTGCCCCCCAGCGACTGGAACCACCCTGCAGAAGTACCTGAAGTTAAAGAAGCTGATGATGAAGACTCTATATTCAAAATATACACGGATGGAAGCAAAATAGGAGAGCAAGTGGGTGCAGCAGTTGTAATATTCAAACAAGGGACTTCAATTCGAGAGATAAAATACAAGCTAGACAGAAGATGTACTAATAATCAGGCAGAACAACTGGCCATATTTAAAGCGCTACAAGAACTTCAAAATTTTAACAACACACCGGAGGAAGAGAAGACTGTAGCGATATATACAGACAGTACAGTAACTCTAGCCATTCTGCGGAATAATAATAAACATAACTCCATAGCAGAGAAAACCCTTAATATATGTAATACCTTACAAAGACTAAAATGGAGAATACACTTCAGTTGGGTTAAAGCCCATGTAGGTATATGTGGAAATGAGTTAGCAGACAAACTAGCGAAATCCGCTGCTCTGGACGGAGATCTGCCCAATAGTTACAGTTTGATACCTAAATCTGTAATTATTTCTGAAATACAAGAAACAGGACATCAGGTCTGGCAGAATAGGTGGAATGCCACGGACAAGGGGGCACTCAGCAAATTATTTTTTCCAACAATAAAAGATAGGCTGAAGAGAAAGCTTCCTTTGACACCAATTTTCACAGCAATAACTTCCGGCCACGGAAAAACCAAAGCTTACTTACACCGATTCCATATAGTAGACGATCCAAAATGTACATGTAACAGCTCCCAACAAACCGTAAACCATTTAATATACGAATGTGTAGACAAAAGTCAACAAAGAGCCAAGCTAATTCAAGATGTAACTCTAAATGGAAGCAAGTGGCCAGTAACCAACGAGAGTCTTGTAAAACACCACATAAAAGCATTCTGTAAATACATAAATTCAATTAACCTATAAAGATATGTAAATATGTATAACTTGTGAAATCAACTGCTAAAAGATCTAATGTAATATTAACATGTAAATATGTACAATTTGTAAAATCAAATGTTGGAAAAATGTAATGTAATGCATGTAATACTACTATGTAGTGGGGCATGCTGATTGCTATCAATAAAGAAAAAAAAAAAAAAAAATACATACATACATACATACATACATACATACATACATACATACATACATACATACATACATACATACATACATACATACATACATACATACATACATACATACATACATACATACATACATACATACATACATACATACATACATACATACATACATACATACATACATACATACATACATACATACATACATACATACATACATACATACATACATACATACATACATACATACATACATACATACATACATACATACATACATACATACATACATACATACATACATACATACATACATACATACATACATACATACATACATACATACATACATACATACATACATACATACATACATACATACATACATACATACATACATACATACATACATACATACATACATACATACATACATACATACATACATACATACATACATACATACATACATACATACATACATACATACATACATACATACATACATACATACATACATACATACATACATACATACATACATACATACATACATACATACATACATACATACATACATACATACATACATACATACATACATACATACATACATACATACATACATACATACATACATACATACATACATACATACATACATACATACATACATACATACATACATACATACATACATGTATGTATGTATGTATGTAATTTTTTTTTTTTTCTTTTTTTTTTTTTTCTTTTTTTTTTTTTTCTTTATTGATAACAATCAGCATGCCCCACTACATAGTAGTATTAATGCATGTAATACTACTATGTAGTGGGGCATGCTGATTGTTATCAATAAAGAAAAAAAAAAAAAAAAAAAAAAAAAAAAATACATACATACATACATACATACATACATACATACATACATACATACATACATACATACATACATACATACATACATACATACATACATACATACATACATACATACATACATACATACATACATACATACATACATACATACATACATACATACATACATACATACATACATACATATGAGGAGGCCGTGATATTCGTGGAGGAAGAATGCGAGTGAGTGTGCTCTTGATTATTCGGTGTTAGTGGCGTGACTTTCAAGTACTTGTTTGTGTTCGGCATTTCATAATGTTTTTTGTGAGGCTGTTTCTTTGTGGGCGTGTTAGTTGAACCGGGCATTGCTGAGTTACAGAGTTTTAAGGGAATTGACGGACCCAGACATTGTTCATGGATTGAGAAGCATAGAAACTAGTATTCAGGAGGCCGTGAACCGCACGACTAAATCGAGAAATACAAAGTTATATCTTAATTGGAATGTTTCGTTTGAGTTAACAAGGAATAATAAACAAGAGATTTCAAAATGGTGGATGAAGTTAGTGAGGGTATTGAGAGAGCCTTTAGAATGCTCTTAAATGTTACGGAGGCTAGTAAAAACTTGCGTCAAGATTTGAAGCAGGATATTGTGAAGTCGGTAAGTAGTTTACGTAAATATTTTACAAAAATGAAAGACATCGTGAATCAGAAGGAAAATGAAACCGAAAGTTTACAAATGGCAGTGCAGAACTATCAGGAACAGTTAAGTGTTGGCAAGAGAGCGAGAATAGCATCACAAGTGACACCTGGGGTGATATCTTCCGAACGGGTTGTGGAGCAATTTGGGGTAGAAAGGAGTTATGCTTCGGTGTTGACTGGCGCTGCACGTACAGGGGACTCTAAGTGCTTTAAACTGCTTGTTCGGAGCAAGAATAATCAAAGTGTGGAATATATAAAGACACTGGTGAAAACTAAGGTTAATCCTGTAGAGATGAAGGTTGGTGTTCAGTCTGTAAAGGCATTGAGGAACGGACAAGTTCTAATACAATCGAACAATAAAGCTGAAGTAGATACTATTTGCAACAATATAAATAATAAGTGTGGAGAGGAGCTTGAGGCTACCGTCTCGAAGAAAAGAAATCCAAGAATAATTATTTTCAATATACCAGATGAGATAACAACGGAGAATGCTGTGGAGGTTTTAACAGCACAAAATACAGAGCTGGAGAATTTCAGCACAGAGATTCAGCCTAAATTTTCCTTTCATGATAGGAAAAAGAATTTGAATTTGGTTGTTGAAGTCACTTCAACTGTACGGAGGGAAATACTTGGCAAAAGATTAAAAATAGGATGGAATATGTGTAACTGGGATGATTATGTCAAGGCTGCGCGTTGCTTCAATTGCTGTAAATATAATCATCGTGCGCAGGACTGTAAAGGACAGCAAACATGTCCAAATTGCGCAGAGAAGCATGCTCTAAAGGAATGTACTGCTAACAGAGCTGCATATAAATGCATTAATTGTGTAACGTATAATAAATATAACAGAGACAACAAAGTGTCAGAAAATCATTCTGCACTGGATACGAATTGCTCCTGTTATCAAGCAACACTTAGGCGGCTAAAAGACAATACCGACTATTAAAATGGATAGATACAGATTAACATGTTTTCAGGTTAACTTGAGACATTCAAGAATTGCGACTGCTAATTTGGTACAGCTTGTGAATGAAAAAGCTATAGATATAGTATTTATTCAGGAGCCCTACTTGATTAACAATAAACCAGCAGGTGTACCATTACATTTTAGAATATATACAGTTGGTACTACGGGTAAACGAGCAGCAATATTTATAAACAACAAAAATATTGACGTAACTACCATTGGTCAGCTTTCCGACAGTGATTGTGTCGTTATACAGGTTGTATATAATAAGAAAACATTTTTTGCAGCTTGTATGTACTTTGATGGGCACTTGAATATAGAAGATGACATTAACAAGATTGAAAATATTCTCCAGCATATTAAAGGAAAGGGTCTGATAATACTAGCAGATAGTAACGCCAGAAACAAACTTTGGCATGATATAATAACTAATCAGCGTGGTAGAATATTTGAAGAATTCATTACAGCAACAAATTTACATATCATGAATGAAAACAACGGCTTGCCAACTTTTGAATCCCAAACTGGAAGGAGTTGGGTCGATTTGACTATCGTTAATGACAAACTCCTTAGAGATGTAAGGGAATGGACCGTTGGAGAGCAAGAAAGCTGCTCTGATCATAAGATAATATCGTTCACAATAGGAAATGCAATCAAAACCCAAACTCGTACATTAAAGGGAATTAAATATATAACTAGACCAGAAAATTATAAGACATTTGAGGAAACGTTGCCACGAAAGCTGACCAAAAATTTTAATTGTCTGGGCAATGGACAGAGTGTGGATGAACAGCTCGCCCATAAAGTAAAAGAAAATAATGTTGAATATACAATTGAAATGTTCTACAATAGTATGGAAGCTGCATGCAGGGAAGCGTTTAGAGTAAGCAGGGGTAAGAAGCAGGCAATTAAAGGCAAATCAGTTCCCTGGTGGACCATTGAACTAACCATATTGAGGAAAAAGGTAAATGCATTAAGACGACGATATCAACGAACTATTAATAATGAGCAGTTAAGAGAAGAAAGAAGGAATCAGTACTTGGAAGGTAATCGGCAATACCAAAGGAAAATAAATGACGAAAAGTTTAAATCCTGGAGGGAATTTTGTAATGTAACTGATGGGACTAATCCTTGGACTGTAGTCTATAAGATCGCAGCCAATAAAATAAGATATCAGAATTCACTTACTACATTGCAAAGAGAAGATGGAACCTACACTGAAGATATACCAAGCACATTAAAGTATATGCTGGAGAACTTCATTCCGGAGGATAGGGTACAAGATGATACTGAACGACAAAAAGACCTAAGGAGGCTTGCAGAGGAAGTAATTAGTACCCCAGATGACAAGGAATTTACACCTAATGAAATTTGGGTTGTATTAAAAAATTTCAATCCAAAAAAGTCACCGGGAGAAGATGGAATATCTAGTGATATTCTGTTAAATGCTTTTAAAATGTTCCCATATTTCTTTACAGCAATATATAATCAATGTCTTATGGAAGGAATTTTTCCAGAAAGATGGAAGCGTTCATCTATAGTTCCTATAGTAAAGCCAGGCAAAGAAGATAGTGTAACGATAACAAAATATCGACCAATCAGCTTGTTGAACATATGCGGTAAAGTTTTAGAAAAGTTAATGATAAATAGGATTGAATATCATATTAACACGAGAAACCTTTACAGTACAAGACAATTTGGATTTAAAGCTCAGAAAAGCACGACAGATGCAGCAATGGCGCTGAAGGTATTCATTGAAGATGAGCTAAAATCTTTTGGTTATGTTGTTTTGGTGAGTTTGGACGTGAAAGGAGCTTTTGATGCATGTTGGTGGCCTAGTGTCTTAAATAACTTAAGAGAGATGAAGTGCCCAAGAAATTTGTACCAACTTACAAAGGATTATTTTAAAAATAGGAAAGCAACTCTCTCTACGAATGAATTCAGGACTGAAGTACAGGTCCAGCGAGGCTGTCCGCAAGGATCTTGTTGTGGGCCTGGACTTTGGAATATACTATATAACTCTTTGCTAAAATTGGAATTTACAACGCGGACAGAGGTAATAGCATTTGCTGATGATTTACTTGTCATGACAAAAGGAAAAAGTATATTAGATGCTGAAAATTTTTCAAATCAGGACATAAAGAAAATTGAGTTATGGGCTAAAGAAAATAAAATCCAGTTTAACGACTCAAAATCAAAAGTTTTGGTAATATCAAAGAAGAAAACTAATCATAATGAAGCAATCAGCATATATCTGAACAATAAAACTCTGGAACAAGTGGATGTTATTAAATATCTTGGTATTTACATTGATAGGAAGTTTAGCTTTGATCACCACATAGATCAAGTACATGACAAAGCACTACGACTTCTGCATAATCTTTCCAAGTGCGCAAAACTCACTTGGGGACTGGGAAATAAGGCGCTAGAAACTATTTATAAAGGCGCAATAGAACCTATTTTAACTTATGGTGCTCCTGTGTGGGGATTTGCCCTAGAAAAGCAGAAGAACATTAAAAAATTCGAGAGGATTCAGAGATTGTTCAATATAAAAATGACGAAGGCATATAGGACAATTTCTTATGATGCATCTTGTGTTATTGCCGGCATCCAGCCAATTGGTATAACAATACAAGGCAAAATAAAACTGTATAATGATATACACAGTGAACGTGACTATGATGCACCCCTACCACCAAGCGTCTGGAACCATCCAGCAGAACGACCTCATATAAAAGCAGTTGAGGATGATGGGGCATACGTCTTTCAAATTTTTACGGATGGGAGTAAATCAGATGAAAAAGTCGGGGCTGCTGTAGTTCTGTACAAGCACAATACTGTAATTCGACAACTGCAATTCAGGCTGGATGGAAGGTGTTCAAACAATCAGGCCGAACAACTGGCTATTTTGAAAGCACTTGAAGAGCTACAAAACATGGCAAATACGCTGAACAAAGAGAAGACTGTAGCCATATTTACAGATAGTCAGGTGGCACTATCCACCTTACAAAACAACAATAAACACAATTATATTCCTGAGGAGACACTTAATAGACTAGGAACTTTAGAAAGAAATCAGTGGACAATACACTTTAGTTGGGTGAAAGCACATGCAGGAGTTACTGGTAACGTGCTAGCAGACATATTAGCAAAATCAGCTGCTGAAGACATCGAAATAAAGACTATTTACAACAAGGTACCAAAATCTTCTTTGAAAACTGAAATAGAGAGGGCAGGACATCTACAGTGGCAACAGAGATGGAGCAGTACAAGTAAAGGAGCCCTTACCAAATCATTCTTCCCTTTGATAAAGGATCGTCTTAAGACAAAACTACCATTAACAGCGACATTCACTGCAATGGTATCAGGACATGGAAAAACTAAAGCTTACTTGTATAGATTTCATATCATAGATGATCCCCAATGCACCTGCAATAGCCCACAGCAGACCGCAAACCACCTCATCTATGAATGTAGAGACACAAAACATCAGAGGGACAAGTTGATTGAAGAAGTACACAAGAATGGAGGAAATTGGCCAGTGTCAAACCAAAACCTTATAAATAAACATTTGAAAGCTTTTTGTATATATGTTAATTCAATCGACTTGTAAACAATTTTTATTTTAAAACAATACGTGAATTGAACATTTAAATTCTAATATTTAAAAAACTATTGTAAAATAATATCAAAATGTGATTACTATTTATAATGTATCTATGTAATTAAATGCATGTAATGTTACTCCGTAACGGGGCATGCTGTTAAAGTTCAATAAAAAAAAAAAAAAAAAAAAAAAAAAAAATACATACATACATACATACATACATACATACATACATACATACATACATACATACATACATACATACATACATACATACATACATACATACATACATACATACATACATACATACATACATACATACATACATACATACATACATACATACATACATACATACATACATACATACATACATACATACATACATACATACATACATACATACATACATACATACATACATACATACATACATACATACATACATACATACATACATACATACATACATACATACATACATACATACATACATACATACATACATACATACATACATACATACATACATACATACATACATACATACATACATACATACATACATACATACATACATACATACATACATACATACATACATACATACATACATACATACATACATACATACATACATACATACATACATACATACATACATACATACATACATACATACATACATACATACATACATACATACATACATACATACATACATACATACATACATACATACATACATACATACATACATACATACATACATACATACATACATACATACATACATACATACATACATACATACATACATACATACATACATACATACATACATACATACATACATACATACATACATACATACATACATACATACATACATACATACATACATACATACATACATACATACATACATACATACATACATACATACATACATACATACATACATACATACATACATACATACATATAGGAGGCCGTGATATTCGTGGAGGAAGAATGCGAGTGTGTGTGCTCTTGATTATTCGGTGTTAGTGGCGTGACTTTCAAGTACTTGTTTGTGTTCGGCATTTCAAAATGTTTTTTGTGAGGCTGTTTCTTTGTGTGCGTGTTAGTTGAACCGGGCATTGCTGAGTTACAGAGTTTTAAGGGAATTGACGGACCCAGGCATTGTTCATGGATTGAGAAGCATAGAAACTAGTATTCAGGAGGCCGTGAACCGCACGACTAAATCGAGAAATACAAAGTTATATCTTAATTGGAATGTTTCGTTTGAGTTAACAAGGAATAATAAACAAGAGATTTCAAAATGGTGGATGAAGTTAGTGAGGGTATTGAGAGTGCCTTTAGAATGCTCTTAAATGTTACGGAGGCTAGTAAAAACTTGCGTCAAGATTTGAAGCAGGATATTGTGAAGTCGGTAAGTAGTTTACGTAAATATTTTACAAAAATGAAAGACATCGTGAATCAGAAGGAAAATGAAACCGAAAGTTTACAAATGGCAGTGCAGAACTATCAGGAACAGTTGAGTGTTGGCAAGAGAGCGAGAATAGCATCACAAGTGACACCTGGGGTGATATCTTCCGAACGGGTTGTGGAGCAATTTGGGGTAGAAAGGAGTTATGCTTCGGTGTTGACTGGCGCTGCACGTACAGGGGACTCTAAGTGCTTTAAACTGCTTGTTCGGAGCAAGAATAATCAAAGTGTGGAATATATAAAGACACTGGTGAAAACTAAGGTTAATCCTGTAGAGATGAAGGTTGGTGTTCAGTCTGTAAAGGCATTGAGGAACGGACAAGTTCTAATACAATCGAACAATAAAGCTGAAGTAGATACTATTTGCAACAATATTAATAATAAGTGTGGAGAGGAGCTTGAGGCTACCGTCTCGAAGAAAAGAAATCCAAGAATAATTATTTTCAATATACCAGATGAGATAACAATGGAGAATGCTGTGGAGGTTTTAACAGCACAAAATACAGAGCTGGAGAATTTCAGCACAGAGATTCAGCCTAAATTTTCCTTTCATGATAGGAAAAAGAATTTGAATTTGGTTGTTGAAGTCACTTCAACTGTACGGAGGGAAATACTTGGCAAAAGATTAAAAATAGGATGGAATATGTGTAACTGGGATGATTATGTCAAGGCTGGGCGTTGCTTCAATTGCTGTAAATATAATCATCGTGCGCAGGACTGTAAAGGACAGCAAACATGTCCAAATTGCGCAGAGAAGCATGCTCTAAAGGAATGTACTGCTAACAGAGCTGCATATAAATGCATTAATTGTGTAACGTATAATAAATATAACAGAGACAACAAAGTGTCAGAAAATCATTCTGCACTGGATACGAATTGCTCCTGTTATCAAGCAACACTTAGGCGGCTAAAAGACAATACCGACTATTAAAATGGATAGATACAGATTAACATGTTTTCAGGTTAACTTGAAACATTCAAGGATTGCGACTGCTAATTTGGTACAGCTTGTGAATGAAAAAGCTATAGATATAGTATTTATTCAGGAGCCCTACTTGATTAACAATAAACCAGCAGGTGTACCATTACATTTTAGAATATATACAGTTGGTACTACGGGTAAACGAGCAGCAATATTTATAAACAACAAAAATATTGACGTAACTACCATTGGTCAGCTTTCCGACAGTGATTGTGTTGTTATACAGGTTGTATATAATAAGAAAACATTTTTTGCAGCTTGTATGTACTTTGATGGGCACTTGAATATAGAAGATGACATTAACAAGATTGAAAATATTCTCCAGCATATTAAAGGAAAGGGTCTGATAATACTAGCAGATAGTAACGCCAGAAACAAACTTTGGCATGATATAATAACTAATCAGCGTGGTAGAATATTTGAAGAATTCATTACAGCAACAAATTTACATATCATGAATGAAAACAACGGCTTGCCAACTTTTGAATCCCAAACTGGAAGGAGTTGGGTCGATTTGACTATCGTTAATGACAAACTCCTTAGAGATGTAAGGGAATGGACCGTTGGAGAGCAAGAAAGCTGCTCTGATCATAAGATAATATCGTTCACAATAGGAAATGCAATCAAAACCCAAACTCGTACATTAAAGGGAATTAAATATATAACTAGACCAGAAAATTATAAGACATTTGAGGAAACGTTGCCACGAAAGCTGACCAAAAATTTTAATTGTCTGGGCAATGGACAGAGTGTGGATGAACAGCTCGCCCATAAAGTAAAAGAAAATAATGTTGAATATACAATTGAAATGTTCTACAATAGTATGGAAGCTGCATGCAGGGAAGCGTTTAGAGTAAGCAGGGGTAAGAAGCAGGCAATTAAAGGCAAATCAGTTCCCTGGTGGACCATTGAACTAACCATATTGAGGAAAAAGGTAAATGCATTAAGACGACGATATCAACGAACTATTAATAATGAGCAGTTAAGAGAAGAAAGAAGGAATCAGTACTTGGAAGGTAATCGGCAATACCAAAGGAAAATAAATGACGAAAAGTTTAAATCCTGGAGGGAATTTTGTAATGTAACTGATGGGACTAATCCTTGGACTGTAGTCTATAAGATCGCAGCCAATAAAATAAGATATCAGAATTCACTTACTACATTGCAAAGAGAAGATGGAACCTACACTGAAGATATACCAAGCACATTAAAGTATATGCTGGAGAACTTCATTCCGGAGGATAGGGTACAAGATGATACTGAACGACAAAAAGACCTAAGGAGGCTTGCAGAGGAAGTAATTAGTACCCCAGATGACAAGGAATTTACACCTAATGAAATTTGGGTTGTATTAAAAAATTTCAATCCAAAAAAGTCACCGGGAGAAGATGGAATATCTAGTGATATTCTGTTAAATGCTTTTAAAATGTTCCCATATTTCTTTACAGCAATATATAATCAATGTCTTATGGAAGGAATTTTTCCAGAAAGATGGAAGCGTTCATCTATAGTTCCTATAGTAAAGCCAGGCAAAGAAGATAGTGTAACGATAACAAAATATCGACCAATCAGCTTGTTGAACATATGCGGTAAAGTTTTAGAAAAGTTAATGATAAATAGGATTGAATATCATATTAACACGAGAAACCTTTACAGTACAAGACAATTTGGATTTAAAGCTCAGAAAAGCACGACAGATGCAGCAATGGCGCTGAAGGTATTCATTGAAGATGAGCTAAAATCTTTTGGTTATGTTGTTTTGGTGAGTTTGGACGTGAAATGAGCTTTTGATGCATGTTGGTGGCCTAGTGTCTTAAATAACTTAAGAGAGATGAAGTGCCCAAGAAATTTGTACCAACTTACAAAGGATTATTTTAAAAATAGGAAAGCAACTCTCTCTACGAATGAATTCAGGACTGAAGTACAGGTCCAGCGAGGCTGTCCGCAAGGATCTTGTTGTGGGCCTGGACTTTGGAATATACTATATAACTGTGGAAACGTTGAGTCAGACTGAAAAATTCAATGCCATAGCCGGGATTTGAACCACGGATCTTCTGGTTTCCGTCCAGCCGCACTACCATTGTGCTACTGTGGCCAACGTGCCGATATGACATTACATTCTCCAACTGACTCGTATTTTCCCGGTAAACCACTTAGGAGTTCTCATAAACACATGAGACAACTACCTTAATGGCGACTTACTACATGTAAGTACTTTAAGGCCCGGGCTTTATAGTTAACCACTATTAGGTTAATTAATGGAAATTAATTATTCTTTCACACTGGCCGTGTGTAGGCTAAATTGTGGAAACGTTGAGTCAGACTGAAAAATTCAATGCCATAGCCGGGATTTGAACCACGGATCTTCTGGTTTCCGTCCAGCACGCACTACCATTGTGCTACTATGGCCAACGTGCCGATATGACATTACATTCTCCAACTGACTCGTATTTTCCCGGTAAACCACTTAGGAGTTCTCATAAACACATGAGACAACTACCTTAATGGCGACTTACTACATGTAAGTACTTTAAGGCCCGGGCTTTATAGTTAACCACTATTAGGTTAATTAATGGAAATTAATTATTCTTTCACACTGGCCGTGTGTAGGCTAAATTGTGGAAACGTTGAGTCAGACTGAAAAATTCAATGCCATAGCCGGGATTTGAACCACGGATCTTCTGGTTTCCGTCCAGCCGCACTACCATTGTGCTACTATGGCCAACGTGCCGATATGACATTACATTCTCCAACTGACTCGTATTTTCCCGGTAAACCACTTAGGAGTTCTCATAAACACATGAGACAACTACCTTAATGGCGACTTACTACATGTAAGTACTTTAAGGCCCGGGCTTTATAGTTAACCACTATTAGGTTAATTAATGGAAATTAATTATTCTTTCACACTGGCCGTGTGTAGGCTAAATTGTGGAAACGTTGAGTCAGACTGAAAAATTCAATGCCATAGCCGGGATTTGAACCACGGATCTTCTGGTTTCCGTCCAGCCGCACTACCATTGTGCTACTATGGCCAACGTGCCGATATGACATTACATTCTCCAACTGACTCGTATTTTCTCGGTAAACCACTTAGGAAACCAGAAGATCCGTGGTTCAAATCCCGGCTATGGCATTGAATTTTTCAGTCTGACTCAACGTTTCCACAATTTAGCCTACACACGGCCAGTGTGAAAGAATAATTAATTTCCATACTATATAACTCTTTGCTAAAATTGGAATTTACAACGCGGACAGAGGTAATAGCATTTGCTGATGATTTACTTGTCATGACAAAAGGAAAAAGTATATTAGATGCTGAAAATTTTTCAAATCAGGACATAAAGAAAATTGAGTTATGGGCTAAAGAAAATAAAATCCAGTTTAACGACTCAAAATCAAAAGTTTTGGTAATATCAAAGAAGAAAACTAATCATAATGAAGCAATCAGCATATATCTGAACAATAAAACTCTGGAACAAGTGGATGTTATTAAATATCTTGGTATTTACATTGATAGGAAGTTTAGCTTTGATCACCACATAGATCAAGTACATGACAAAGCACTACGACTTCTGCATAATCTTTCCAAGTGCGCAAAACTCACTTGGGGACTGGGAAATAAGGCGCTAGAAACTATTTATAAAGGCGCAATAGAACCTATTTTAACTTATGGTGCTCCTGTGTGGGGATTTGCCCTAGAAAAGCAGAAGAACATTAAAAAATTCGAGAGGATTCAGAGATTGTTCAATATAAAAATGACGAAGGCATATAGGACAATTTCTTATGATGCATCTTGTGTTATTGCCGGCATCCAGCCAATTGGTATAACAATACAAGGCAAAATAAAACTGTATAATGATATACACAGTGAACGTGACTATGATGCACCCCTACCACCAAGCGTCTGGAACCATCCAGCAAAACGACCTCATATAAAAGCAGTTGAGGATGATGGGGCATACGTCTTTCAAATTTTTACGGATGGGAGTAAATCAGATGAAAAAGTCGGGGCTGCTGTAGTTCTGTACAAGCACAATACTGTAATTCGACAACTGCAATTCAGGCTGGATGGAAGGTGTTCAAACAATCAGGCCGAACAACTGGCTATTTTGAAAGCACTTGAAGAGCTACAAAACATGGCAAATACGCTGAACAAAGAGAAGACTGTAGCCATATTTACAGATAGTCAGGTGGCACTATCCACCTTACAAAACAACAATAAACACAATTATATTCCTGAGGAGACACTTTATAGACTAGGAACTTTAGAAAGAAATCAGTGGACAATACACTTTAGTTGGGTGAAAGCACATGCAGGAGTTACTGGTAACGTGCTAGCAGACATATTAGCAAAATCAGCTGCTGAAGACATCGAAATAAAGACTATTTACAACAAGGTACCAAAATCTTCTTTGAAAACTGAAATAGAGAGGGCAGGACATCTACAGTGGCAACAGAGATGGAGCAGTACAAGTAAAGGAGCCCTTACCAAATCATTCTTCCCTTTGATAAAGGATCGTCTTAAGACAAAACTACCATTAACAGCGACATTCACTGCAATGGTATCAGGACATGGAAAAACTAAAGCTTACTTGTATAGATTTCATATCATAGATGATCCCCAATGCACCTGCAATAGCCCACAGCAGACCGCAAACCACCTCATTTATGAATGTAGAGACACAAAACATCAGAGGGACAAGTTGATTGAAGAAGTACACAAGAATGGAGGAAATTGGCCAGTGTCAAACCAAAACCTTATAAATAAACATTTGAAAGCTTTTTGTATATATGTTAATTCAATTGACTTGTAAACAATTTTTATTTTAAAACAATACGTGAATTGAACATTTAAATTCTAATATTTAAAAAACTATTGTCAAATAATATCAAAATGTGATTACTATTTATAATGTATCTATGTAATTAAATGCATGTAATGTTACTCCGTAACGGGGCATGCTGTTAAAGTTCAATAAAATAAAAAAAAAAAAAAAAAAAATACACACACACACACACACACACACACACACACACACACACACACACACACACACACACACACACACACACACACACACACACACACACACACACACACACACACACACACACACACACACACACACACACACACACACACACACACACACACACACACACACACACACACACACACACACACACACACACACACACACACACACACACACACACACACACACACACACACACACACACACACACACACACACACACACACACACACACACACACACACACACACACACACACACACACACACACACACACACACACACACACACACACACACACACACACACACACACACACACACACACACACACACACACACACACACACACACACACACACACACACACACACACACACACACACACACACACACACACACACACACACACACACACACACACACACACACACACACACACACACACACACACACACACACACACACACACACACACACACACACACACACACACACACACACACACACACACACACACACACACACACACACACACACACACACACACACACACACACACACACACACACACACACACACACACACACACACACACACACACACACACACACACACACACACACACACACACACACACACACACACACACACACACACACACACACACACACACACACACACACACACACACACACACACACACACACACACACACACACACACACACACACACACACACACACACACACACACACACACACACACACACACACACACACACACACACACACACACACACACACACACACACACACACACACACACACACACACACACACACACACACACACACACACACACACACACACACACACACACACACACACACACACACACACACACACACACACACACACACACACACACACACACACACACACACACACACACACACACACACACACACACACACACACACACACACACACACACACACACACACACACACACACACACACACACACACACACACACACACACACACACACACACACACACACACACACACACACACACACACACACACACACACACACACACACACACACACACACACACACACACACACACACACACACACACACACACACACACACACACACACACACACACACACACACACACACACACACACACACACACACACACACACACACACACACACACACACACACACACACACACACACACACACACACACACACACACACACACACACACACACACACACACACACACACACACACACACACACACACACACACACACACACACACACACACACACACACACACACACACACACACACACACACACACACACACACACACACACACACACACACACACACACACACACACACACACACACACACACACACACACACACACACACACACACACACACACACACACACACACACACACACACACACACACACACACACACACACACACACACACACACACACACACACACACACACACACACACACACACACACACACACACACACACACACACACACACACACACACACACACACACACACACACACACACACACACACACACACACACACACACACACACACACACACACACACACACACACACACACACACACACACACACACACACACACACACACACACACACACACACACACACACACACACACACACACACACACACACACACACACACACACACACACACACACACACACACACACACACACACACACACACACACACACACACACACACACACACACACACACACACACACACACACACACACACACACACACACACACACACACACACACACACACACACACACACACACACACACACACACACACACACACACACACACACACACACACACACACACACACACACACACACACACACACACACACACACACACACACACACACACACACACACACACACACACACACACACACACACACACACACACACACACACACACACACACACACACACACACACACACACACACACACACACACACACACACACACACACACACACACACACACACACACACACACACACACACACACACACACACACACACACACACACACACACACACACACACACACACACACACACACACACACACACACACACACACACACACACACACACACACACACACACACACACACACACACACACACACACACACACACACACACACACACACACACACACACACACACACACACACACACACACACACACACACACACACACACATATCAAAGAAGAAAACTAATCATAATGAAGCAATCAGCATATATCTGAACAATAAAACTCTGGAACAAGTGGATGTTATTAAATATCTTGGTATTTACATTGATAGGAAGTTTAGCTTTGATCACCACATAGACTAGAAACTATTTATAAAGGCGCAATAGAACCTATTTTAACTTATGGTGCTCCTGTGTGGGGATTTGCCCTAGAAAAGCAGAAGAACATTAAAAAATTCCAGAGGATTCAGAGATTGTTCAATATAAAAATGACGAAGGCATATAGGACAATTTCTTATGATGCATCTTGTGTTATTGCTGGCATCCAGCCAATTGGTATAACAATACAAGGCAAAATAAAACTGTATAATGATATACACAGTGAACGTGACTATGATGCACCCCTACCACCAAGCGTCTGGAACCATCCAGCAGAACGACCTCATATAAAAGCAGTTGAGGATGATGGGGCATACGTCTTTCAAATTTTTACGGATGGGAGTAAATCAGATGAAAAAGTCGGGGCTGCTGTAGTTCTGTACAAGCACAATACTGTAATTCGACAACTGCAATTCAGGCTGGATGGAAGGTGTTCAAACAATCAGGCCGAACAACTGGCTATATTGAAAGCACTTGAAGAGCTACAAAACATGGCAAATACGCTGAACAAAGAGAAGACTGTAGCCATATTCACAGATAGTCAAGTGGCACTATCCACCTTACAAAACAACAATAAACACAATTATATTCCTGAGGAGACACTTAATAGGCTAGGAACTTTAGAAAGAAATCAGTGGACAATACACTTTAGTTGGGTGAAAGCACATGCAGGAGTTACTGGTAACGTGCTAGCAGACATATTAGCAAAATCAGCTGCTGAAGACATCGAAATAAAGACTATTTACAACAAGGTACCAAAATCTTCTTTGAAAACTGAAATAGAGAGGGCAGAACATCTACAGTGGCAACAGAGATGGAGCAGTACAAGTAAAGGAGCCCTTACCAAATCATTCTTCCCTTTGATAAAGGATCGTCTTAAGACAAAACTACCATTAACAGCGACATTCACTGCAATGGTATCAGGACATGGAAAAACTAAAGCTTACTTGTATAGATTTCATATCATAGATGATCCCCAATGCACCTGCAATAGCCCACAGCAGACCGCAAACCACCTCATTTATGAATGTAGAGACACAAAACATCAGAGGGACAAGTTGATTGAAGAAGTACACAAGAATGGAGGAAATTGGCCAGTGTCAAACCAAAACCTTATAAATAAACATTTGAAAGCTTTTTGTATATATGTTAATTCAATTGACTTGTAAACAATTTTTATTTTAAAACAATACGTGAATTGAACATTTAAATTCTAATATTTAAAAAATTATTGTAAAATAATATCAAAATGTGATTACTATTTATAATGTATCTATGTAATTAAATGCATGTAATGTTACTCCGTAACGGGGCATGCTGTTAAAGTTCAATAAATTTAAAAAAAAAAAAAAAAATACATACATACATACATACATACATACATACATACATACATACATACATACATACATACATACATACATACATACATACATACATACATACATACATACATGTCTTTTATTTTGTGCTATCATTATTTCTTCTGGCATACTGCTTATCTTCAGGCTTTTTGTGTACACAAGCCGTGCTATCGCGATTGGGTTCGCGACAATATATATATATATATATATATATATATATACACCGTACTGTTATATATAAAGAACCGCTTACCAGAGCTACAAAATAGACTAGATGTACACACCTATAGTGCTAGATCTCGTCAAGATATAGATATTCCATATTGCAGACTGACGACAACTCAGAAAAGCTTTGAAGTACTAGGCTCTAAAATGTACAATAAACTACCAATAACACTAAAACATAGTTCCGCAACAGCGTTCAAGCAGAAATTTGTATGACTGACATACTGCCACACCTTTTTATTCATTACAGGAGTACTTTGAGATGTAAGCACCCTCACTATAACCACTTGTTGACTGATTCATTTATCTATGTTACTCTGCATATGTATATAGTGGGAATTTTTAAGACACCTGTACAGTACAGATCGTAACTTTGACTTTGTACAATACTGTCCTTTTTCTTGTACATTCTCTGTAGAATTGAATAGAAACATTCTGTATTGCAATCTTTATGTTATTCTTCGACATTCATTGCTATTAAGGTTAACTTTGTACTTTGTATTATAGTGTAATAATTTGTATTGTATCTTCTTGGCATTGTCTATTGCTGTAAAGCTCAATGACAATATGATGATGATGATGATGATGATTGATGATGATTGTTGTTGTTAGACAGGACATGAAGTAAGGTGGCATCAAGAGTGCTGGAAGAACATAACATGCTTGCACACATTTTGTTTTACAGAAGAGGAAGGTAACCATGAATAAGTGCATCCATGCTGAGGGGCTTCCACAGCTGCTTTGGCAACTTTGTTGTGGATCTTGCTTAAGTGCAAACTAAATGAGAATGGTTACTTTACAGTTGGTCTTGCAGATGATATTGCTATGACAGTGCCTGAAGTTCTACAGATGGCACTAAAGAAAGTTGAAGGTTAGTGCAACAGCAACAAATTGTCTGTTAACCACAGCAAAATGATAGTAGTGACTTTACCAGAGGAAGTTGGTAGGAACTAATCAGATCAACTCCCTTTGGGGGGAAGTGGGACTTATTTTAGACAAGAGATTAACTTGGAAGAGCCATATGGAACAATGTAAGGGTATGCCTAGCATAGTGTTTTGGTTATACACTGCTATGGTTTGACCTATCTGCTCTTATGCTGCACTGAGCTAAACTCAAGGTCTGCAGTAAACTACAAAGAGCTTTCTGCATATTGATAAAACAATTCCCATGGTGGCAACGGAGATTCTAATGGGACTTACACCTCTCCATCTGTGGATAGAGGCAGAAGCCATGTAGCATTTCACAGTGTTTGCTGCTAAATAAAAGTGTCCGATGATGGATTCATAAGATATCTCAAACTTCCATGGGACAAGAATGAGGACTGACATTCTGGAACCAAGAGTGAAGTTTAATGAAAACTGTAATCACCTTTTTACAACTCAGTGAATGGGAGACTGGAGAAACTCGTTAATAATAAAGGCCCAGTGTGGTATACTGTCAGTTCTAAAACTAGTCAGGAACGGGAGCACTTATTGCCACAGATTTCCAGGCAGAGATTTATGCAGGAAAACGTAAAGAGAGGTTATAAGAATAGCAATATTCTTATTCTCTCAGACAGCCAAGCAGCTCTTAAAGCTCTTAGGCTGAATGCTAGTAAACCCTTGTGACACTGGCAGAATACAAGACAGTTCAACTGCAGTGGTTGCCAGGACATATGGGCAGCTCATGGGACCAGAGCCTGTGCTGGGAGTAATAAGGGAAACAATTAGTAACTGGGTTCAAAATAATGCCAGAAGTACTGGTTGCAGGCAGTCCTAGGTACTTACTGCAGACCTGAGCAAAAGCAGGACTAAATAGGAGGAAGCTTTCCTGTGCTCTGAAGTGCAACTGTGTATTATAGGCAAGGAGTCATGTGGCTGTTCTAAGAGCCAAAGCTTTCGGCAGCCATTTTCTATCACAAACATCAATAAGAAGTCTGAGTAAATTTCTTATGTATAGTGGATTACTTATTATGTGTTTCAAATGGGAAGGTATTTGTCCTTGAGCGCTACTAGGTGAGCAAACAATTGGAGTCCTGCTGTATTGTCGTATTGCATTCCTGCTAAGTGGTGTGTGACGAGCGCCAACCTAATCAATCTGTATGAAATACTATTCGTACTGAGACAAAAATTCAGATTTTGCCAAAATTGATGCATGTGGAAGGTAGAGAGTAAGGTATCTAACATAACCATAAAAACCCCATATTTTTAGCTCAAGTTGTTTTTCTAATACAAATAAAAAAGCACTATTACCTGTATTATAACAATACATCATGACGTAAGCACTGTATGAATATCATTATTGGTTGGCATGTATGTGTGTATGTATATTTGTAATTACTCAGAATTGAAACGTAAACGTTTGACATGACGTGATAAAAGAATTACTTTGAATAAGCCAATTCGAGCAAGAGGAAACAATAAATTTTCTGCTGTCGTGGCAGAACGTGTCTGGTCACATTATATCTTTGTTTATGAATGGTTCATAATCTCTATTTACTCTAAAAAGTTCAAAGTGGTTGGTGTGTATGTATGTACATATACTTTTAATTACTCAGAACTGAAATTTAAACTACTGACATGACGTGATAAAAGAATTACTGTGAATAAGTCAGGGTGTTAAATTCCTGAAAGAGCAAACACTTCATTTCCTGTTATCCTCTGGAATGCTGTACGTTTATGAATGAATGCTGGATAAGAAGTGTTTATTTACTCTGTAGAGTTTAGATCAATATCATTCAGTTGTTCTTTACACAACAGTAGAGTAAGAGTTAAATAGTGCAATGGCTTCTTGCAGTGAATTTAATGGTGAGTCAAAAAGGCAGGTATTGCGAAATCAGGCTCGAAGTATTATTTTTAAGATGTACATGTTCTTCAAAAAATTGGGCAATGAGGAATATAGAAATCAGCTCGATTTCAAAAATGCTCAAGGTCTTACAGCTGAAGCATGTGGTGTAGGTGAAACAAGTGTGTCCCGCATTTGTGGAGAGGCAAGAAAATTTGATCTCAGTGGTGCCCAGGTGTTTGTGTGGCCCAGGAAATATGTTGGTCCTCCGAAGAGAGTTACAAATTTAAGTGACTTTCACAAGGACGTTGTACATAGAACTGTTTTCGAGTTTTATGACCAAGGTGAATTTCCAACTATACAGAAAATAACTTGCGCTCTTAGAACCAAAATTCCATACACTGGTCAAAATCTTCGACTTTCAGAATTTTGAGGGAATTACAGTTCAGGTACAGAAAGACAAATGATGGGCGTCAATTTTTAATGGAGAGGAGTGACATTGTTGCGGCAAGATTAAACTTCTTACACAAAATGCATGAAATTAGACATTCTGTTGATGTGAGACCTATCTTTTACTTAGACGAGACATGGGTAAATAAAAACCACACTCAAAAGTCAATCTGGCAAGACTCCCCAAAAAAGGGTGGCCTAAAGGTATCTGTTGGAAAAGGCAGTCGGTTCATCATTTGTCATGCTGGATTAGCTAAGATAGGGTTCCTGCTTGAAAGCAAATGGATTTTTCTCTCCAAAAGTACCTCAGACTATCACGAAGAGATGAAAGCTGATACATTTAAAGAATGGTTTCTTAACAAATTCTAAAATTATTTAGAAGAGGGAAGCATTATTATAATGTATAATGCACCATATCATTTGGTTATTGCAAATTAAATACCAAATTCAGCCAGCAGAAAAAACTAAATTGTTGAATGGTTACAAAAAAGGGGGGTTGAATTTTCGGAAACAGAAACTAAAAATGAGTTATTGCAAAGAGTACTTCCGTTTAAAAACACGGAAAAAGTGTATCAGCTGGATCAAATTGCAATTGAAAAGGGACACGAGGTAATACGCCTCCCACCTTATGACTGCCAATACAATCCAATTGAGTTGGTGTGGACTCAAATAAAAAGGGGGTTTGCAAACAGAAATACTTTTAAACTGACGGTCGTTGAACGACCTGTTCACTAAGAAATTGACAAGGTAACACAACACGACTGGGAAAACTGCGTAAGGCATGCAAAAAAAAACCTTCAAGAAGATGACTTTAAGAAAGAAATAGCACGTGACGAGATTTTGGAACCTATAATCATAAATTTGCAAGACTCAGACGATGAAGACAGTGACAATGACGAATTGTCCCTTGACAAAAGCGACATTGACTGCGATATGGATGAGCCACTGGCAGTTCCATTGGAATAGAAAAACAGGTAATTCATAAACTATAATTATAGTTATAGTATTTAAAAATATAGATAATTTGCGAAAATGCTTTTTCCAATTTTGATTTTGGCAACTGCATCATTGTAAAAGTTTGTAAAATATAATTTGCTTACTCTTAAGTCTGCGCCAAGCGAACCTGCATGTTGTATGAAAGTGTGAGAGAAAGAGAGGGAAATATAAAAGGAGTGGAGTAACAAGCTGGCAATGCTGAGTGTGATACCGCATCTGATTAGCTGGACTCCAGAACTCTTCCCATTTGAAACACATTATAGTTTATAGCAATAAAGCTGGGGATGCAGAAGGTCACAGTGCTCCTCCTTTTCAAACTCAATTCAGCCCTTTTGCCTTTTGTGTGAGATATACTGTCCCTGTTTTCTGCCATCTGTTTATCTTCATTATCATTTGTATCTTTCTTATTCAACAAATCCTTCATCTGTCATTTAATAGTCGTCATCTTGAGAAGACTGTTTCTTCATGACATACAGGCACTTAAGTGGCTAGCCTTCAAAGTTCTAACAATCTCTGTGAATTCTTCTCCTTCACTAACAAAACTTTCGGAAAATTTAAAGCTTCTGTTGAGCTGACACTTTTCCACAATTGGTAGTGGCCTTTAACTCCAATGGGCTCACATACTGCCATGATATTTGGAAGTAAAAATATGACTGAAATATCTATTTGTATTCGGTTTTTAACACTTCATCACTTATCTTTTTATATTATGAAGGAGTAGTTTCAGAAGCTATTGCATCCATTATCAACCTTGAAGGTCTGACAGTAGACAATAGCTGGACCTTCGAGGTTGATAATGGATGCAACGGCTTCTGAAACTACTCCCTCATAATATAAAAATGTAAGTAATGAAGTGTTAAAAACAGAAGAAACAGTTCTTTCAATTAATTTTGACATCACTGTTACTAAATTACTCCAATCACATGACCTTTATTTCTGTATCTTGAAGTTCTTCACTTGGTGAGATAGATCATTAATCAAAAACTATACTGCTTTTCCTGTAAATTTTTTTTTTTCAAAATGTTGTCAGTCTGTGGCACAAAGTTATAATAAAACTATTCTTTATAACCATCTAAATACAGCTGAGGAGCTATCTGGTTAAAACATTTGAGTAGAAGAATACTTTTTCACACTTTCTTGTAAGGTCTTCAATTCTTTTAATTTCCTGCCACAATGAGTTTCATTTTAACATTTTCTGTCATTACTACAGACCAAGTGATACAAAGTTTCCTTCTCAGTAACCTAGAAGCTTTCCAAAAGTGTTTCTTAACAGTTCACCATATAAAATACTTTTTCATCTACCCCTTCTTTTTTCAAAAAACATCAAGAGACAACAGAAAGCCATTCTGCAGTACTTGGAAGACCTTGTTCATAAATTGGTCAAAGGTCAGCCAGTTAGAAACAAAGGGGCAGAGCTACGAGACCATCTAGAGTCTGACAGCTCACAGAAACAGTCTCTACCATTTAATAGAAACAAATCGAGTCCAAAAGAGCTAAACAAACACAAGGAAACGAATAACGAGGAAAAAAGGCTATCTGTAGCCTCAGATAGAAAGCCACCAGGAAACAGTGGCACTGGCACCGACTCGAATAGGTGGACAGGCAGCCAACAAAGAACTAAGGGGAGAACCATGGGGATATAAGTCTGAACAACATCACAAAGATCGGACAAGAGCCTAGAAGAAGCTCATGACAGGATGAGCAGAATGTCAGCAAGTATGACCAAAATGATGCGGCCTTCATTGGAAACTAAGGATACTTATCAAGACATTCAAGAGTTGATCTTTTAAATGACCAGTCTTCAAACATAGTCTAAGCAAATGGTGTTTCATTTAATCATGACAGAAATATTCAGCAATGTATTAAAATTGTTATGTGTGTTTGGAGGAATTTAGGAACAGTGACTCAAAATTAATCATAAAAACTATTTGTAGCCACTTACTTTTTTTATATTATTGTTGCGAGGCATTTATTATGTGGCGAGAGAGAGAGAGAAGCAGGGAGTGAAAGAGACAGATAGCGGCTAAGCCACACCCACACACTGCCCAGCACATGTGCACAGCGCTAATCACTTGCAGAGTAGCGTCAGGGTGGGGAGAGAAGGAACCAGGGAAGTTACTGGACTGTTCTTTCCCCTTCACCTGCCGCCTCAAAAGGGCGTGAAGCTTTGGGAAGTTTCACCAACCTTCGTGATGCAGTGAATGATTGTATAAAAAGGATGAACTGGACTAGACAGTTTCAGTTTTTGGCAAGAAGGCGAGTCAGTGAGTTATGTGTGGACCTGCAGCAGACAGACTGCATACGTGTGAGTTACGTAATTCTGCTGTTATCAGAGGTGTGCAAAGTGTATTTCTACAGAAATAAAGAACGTTTCGAAATTCTGTAACTTGGACTTTTAATTCTATGAACCCACAAAGTCACATTATCGAGAGACTAGTTTCAAGAGCCATTGCCTCCATTTTCAACCTCTCTCCAACTAGCAGCTGATGCATGTTAACTCAAGACCAGATTGTACTTACTGTTGATTGTATCTAGTTTTTTTCTTCTTCTCTTTGGTAACTTTGTAGAATGTAGTAAACATAGAAACATATCAGTTTCTTACAGTGTGCATTATTTTTATTTTAGCAAATGCACAAGTTTATTGCATTTTCCAGCTAAGCACATTCTATTCTTACGAGATTGAACTAAATATTGGAACACACTTATTTTTGTGTTTGGTAAACCTAAGAAACTAAGCTTCTCTAACCTTTTGGTTTCATTGTGTTTCTTTGTTCTATCAGCTCCTATGGTAATCCTTCCTATATTATAATCCTGTATCACTTTTAATTAAATTTCACCTTTCTCCAATTTCTTTAAAGCTTTCAGTTTTTACTCCATCAAAACAGGCATCACAGAAGTGTTGCATGGTTCAAAAAGCTTCAACACTGCTGCTAGATGGACTAGCAAAGGTCAAAGGTGCAGGCATGGGCAAGTTACAAAGAAACACATAATAAATCCCACAGTATTCTATCATTTCTGATCTTCTAACTATAATATTAAAACAAAAGACCAAAATGTAGAAATATGCCAGAAATTCAGTCAGTTTAGCCACTAAGGGAAAAGAAGTTATTGCAACTTAAAAAACAAATTTTGTTTGTTGCTAGATGCTCTTAAGCTAATCACATCATCATTAAACCTCATTAAAGATAAACTACATATATTTTCAAACATATTATTGCAATTTAATGTAATGGTTTTAAATTTTGTATGCAGGAATACATGAAATATGAGAAGCATACTTACTCCTGATGGAACATAATAATCAGACAGAATAAGGTCCTTGTCTGTTATTCTAGATACCTCAGTTCCAATAGGATATAATCTGCAACAATATAAGTAACCATTTTAACTTATTATTTAAGGATACATTGTAAGGAAACAAAAGAGCACCGAGAGCATCATTTTCATCAAAGTCAAATATACATGTAAATGTTATTTATATGAAGCACACACTGAACAAATTTATCTAAGGAGATATTTATACGTAAGTAAGTTTTATTCACCGTAGAAATATACAATATTCATGGCTTCAGCAAATTTGTACCCATAAGAATAATACAATTCTTTCGAGCAATACAGTTATGAATACAATAGTAATTAAATACAATAGTAGTTAAATAATACAATAGTAATTATCAGAATAATAATGCAAATAATAATTAAGAATAATGCAACTTAGGTCACACAATTTTTAATGTATTTTATTTTTAAGAACTAGACTGTAAGAGACATAACTTTTACCAAAAAAAAATCAATATTTACTTTATTATTTAATTTTACTTCTTAGAAACCCATCTGTTGTCTGTGGCATTATTTTTATTAGGATATTTTTTACAGCTTTTCTGAAATTGTTATTATTTTGATTTTTTAGCTTAGCTGGGAGTTTATTATACAGAATGATTCCTTTGTGAGAGCTGAAATCTAGACTCAGATTCATACAACAGATACAGTGAGACTGACCCACGGATTTCATAGCCAACATGCCAGCATGACAAATTCTCTAAGCCATATACAATGTGATATACAGCACTGTTTGCTCCAAGTTAAATCACTATTAGCTTAATTGATGGAAATAGTTCATCCACACAAGCCATGAACCAAAGATCTCCTGGTCTTCATTGAACTACTATGGCCAATATAGAATGATTCATCAATACAAATTTAACTCAAGAATCAGAAGAGCATGTCAACTGTATTTTTTACCTGTGCTCTTTCTTAAGTCATGTAAGTTCATTATTTCCTATACTCTCACTCGCTCACGCACGCACACACACGCACGCGCACACACGCACACGCACACACACTCACGCACACACACACACACACACACACACACACATACACACACACACACACACACACTGTGCGGGCCAACCCAGGATCATGAAATTTAATTAAAACCTTAAAGCTTTTATCAAACCTTAATTTGAATTTATTTTCTTGCTACACTTTGCGCTCACCAGTACATAAACATACAATAACAATAAACTTCTGTCCTATCTTCATATAGTATTTACTTCCAGCTACATTTTGTATTCATCAACCCAGACATATAAAGTAACAATCAACTTCTGGTCCCAAACTGAGAGGAAAAAGCCCCATAAAACAACACGGCTCACCAAAAGGCAATGCATGAAAACCCAAAGGGAGTATAAGGAAACCCGAACATCGAGGACTTACCCAGAGACACAGACGGGATGCGAGCCAGGCACACACTACTCCTCCTGGCTTGAGGGAGCCACCCAAGGAGCTTCGGCCACCGCAGCGCCCCCAAAGAGGAACGGCGGAAAACCAAAGCAAGCACGCACACGCACACACACGCATCCACGCAGGCGCACGCATGCGCACACGCACGCGCACACCCACACACACACCCACACGCACACACACACACACACACACACACACACACACACACACACACACACACACACACACACACACACACACACACACACACAAGCTGAACATAAGAGGTTTATCACGGTGTTGAACAACCCTGCAAAACAGATAAGTATTGTGTAGATAAGATTCCAAATCTCTTGAGTATAAAAATATGGCAAGTGTTCATTTTTTATGTTGTTAGTAAAACCTCTGCACTCAACATTTAGAGAAATAAATGATGTTTTTCTTTCAGAACTACTTTGTTTCCTTTGGTAATCAAAAGTAGTATTGTGCCTTTGTGGGTTCACATAATTAAGTCAAATTTGCCGAAATTCTAAATGTTCTTTATTTCCATAGAAATACACTGTTCACTTCTCATGTAACAACATTACATCACATATACAACACAATCATCCAAGGTCGATGACTATAACAAACAGCGTTCAGCTCTTGTTACAACATCAACAGCACTTTACAGCTGTTTTCTGCTTACTCACAACTCTTGTTTTACAACTGTCCGCTGGCGTGCCACAATCTCTTATATATGCAGGCTCTTTGTTACCGTGAAACAATATCCACCGTCTGTTATCTATTTGCGCCGAAACTTTTATGCCCGTTGCCGTTACAGTATTTTATACCTATTGTGACTTTGTGGGTCCGTGAAATTAAAAGTCCAATTGAACACACTCAAAATGTTCTTTATTTCCACCGAATTACAGTTGGAACACTTGCCGATTACATTGAATTACATAGCACAAACAATTACAATTCACCAGTTCGTCTGTCACAGGTCCACTCTGCCCTCGCAATTACGCACAACTCCTCCAATGCACGCTCACAGTCTTCCGGTCCGTTCACTCACTCCGGGGAAGTACCAACTGTTCTTTCTGCGTCTTCCCATCGGGTGATTCCCATACCTGGAACAGCACGCCCTCTCTGATCTTCAAGGAGTCCCATTGGGCGCAGTAAGACGTGTAGGTGGCGTTCCTTTGTGCAATATCCTCCCAGGTTGGTCTTGTCCCTGCCTCCACTTTTCTCCCCCCAAGAGTGGCCACAAGTCTGCGTCCGCTAGCAGCTCCCCCCTCAGGCCTGCGCTATCCCAGCCGTCCTCAGGCACTGCCGTGACTACTCGGACTGCTGCGTCACGCTCCATCCCTTCTACTCTTCTGCAATGGCCGCACTCTTCGGGCTGACCTTGAGAAGGAGCACCGTACGTCTGTGGGTGTTCGTCGCGAATGTGGCTCAGGAGGTGATACTGGGATTGGATGCCCTCAGGAGCCAGGAGGCGACGGTCGACGTCGGCAAGAAGGTCCTGCGGCTCAACGGAGAAGAGGTTATACTCCGTCAACCAGAAGAGCGCCTTGGAATTTGCAGGGTCGTCTTGAGAGAAGACGTGGTTGTCCCCGCGAGGAGCGAGGTGGTGGTGACGGCGCGACTGGAAGGCCAGAGAACCAGGAACATGATGCTGGACCAGAAGACGCCTGTGCACGGACTGTGTGTAGCCAGGGCACTGCTGCCGGGCTGAGAGGAGGTGCCAGTGAGACTGCTAAATCCAACGGACACCGATCACGACGTCCAGGCCGGGACGGAGTTGGGAACGTGCGAGCCCGTGGTGAGCGTAACAGCAATCGCCAAGACACCGGAGCCGGCGCCGAAGCAACACCTGGGGCCCCGGCTAGAAGGCTTACCGGAAAGGGCGGCCGACCACCTGACCGCAGAACAGCTGGAGAAAGTTTGACAACTACTGAGGTGATACGAGAGCGTCTTCAGCCAAGGCGATAGTGACTACGGCCGCACGGACAAAGTGCTTCACCGCATCGACATCGGAGACGACCAGCCTATTCGGCAACCACATAGACGCGTTCCGCTGGTGAAGCTAGGGGCGGTACGAGACATGCTGGAGGACATGAGATCCAGGGGAATGATTGAAGAGTCGGACAGCCCTTGGTGTTCCCCTGTAGTCTTGGTGACAAAGAAGAATGGCGAGCTGCGCTTCTGCGTAGACTACAGAAAGTTGAACGCTGTCACCCGGAAGGAGTGTTTCCCCTTACCCCGGATTGACGACACCCTGGACACGCTAGCTAGTGCACAGCGGTTCTCGACGCTGGACCTGAAGTCGGGCTACTGGCAGGTACCTCTAGACCCAAGAGACAAGGAGAAGACCGCATTCTCGACGGGCCAAGGGCTCTGGCAGTTCACGGTTATGCCCTTTGGCCTCTGCAACGCACCAGCTACCTTCCAACGCCTCATGAAGTAAGTGATGAGAGGGCTGACTTACGATGTCTGCCTGCTATACCTGGATATCATCATCGTCGGGAAGACTTTTGAAGAATCTGAGAATCTGAGTAAGGTTCTACAGAGACTGCTTGAAGCTGAACGCGAAGAAGTGCCAGCTATTCCGCAAGGAAGTGAACTACTTAGGCCACATAGTCTCAGCAACCGGAGTGGCCACAGACCCGGAGAAGACACAGGCTGTGAGAGATTGGCCTCGCCCAAAGGATAAGAAAGAGCTGCGCAGTTTTATGGGGCTGTGCAGTTATTACCGCCGCTTCATAAAGGGGTCCTCCAACATCGCAGAACCCCTCACCCGCCTGACAGAGGAACAACGGCCTTATGTGTGGACAGAGGACGCCGAAAACGCTTTCCAGCACATAAAGAAGACCCTGTGCAGTGCTCCAATTTTGGGTTTCCCACAACCGGGTGGCGCCTTCATTGCGGACACCGACGCCAGCGATCCTTGCATTGGAGGTGTCCTATCGCAGATCCAGGACGGCCATGAGCGGGTGATAGCCTACTACAGCAAGACGCTATCCAAGGCAGAGAACTACTGCGTCACCCGACGAGAATTATTGGAGGTAGTAAATACCTTGCTGTACTTCCACAAGTACCTGTACGGTCAGCCATTCCACCTGAGGACTGACCATTCCACCCTAACCTGGCTATTGAGCTTTAAGAACCTGGAAGGCCAGACTGCACGTTGGGTCCAGAGGCTGCAGGAGTACGATTTCACCTCGGAACATCGCAGAGGGAAGAGCCACGGTAACGCAGATGCTATGTCCCGAAGACCCTGTCCAGAAGATTGCGGCCAGTGCACAAGAGTGGAAGAGAAGGAGCGTGCCGCAGCAGTCCGAGTAGTCACGGCAGTGCCTGCGGATGGCTGGGATAGCGCAGGCCTGAGGAGGGAGCAGCTGGCGGACGCAGACTTGGGGCCACTCTTGAGGGAAGTGGAGGCAGGGACAAGACCAACCTGGGAGGATATCGCACCAAAGAGCGCCACCTACAAGTCGTACTGGGCCCAGTGGGACTAGTTGAAGATCAGAGAGGGCGGGCTGTTCCGGATATGGGAGTCGCCCGATGGGAAGACGCAGAGAGAACAGTTGGTACTTCCCCGGAGTAAGGTCCCGGATGTTCTGGAGGAAGTGCACGCCGGTACTTCTGGAGGACACCTGGGAGTGAACCGAACGATTGACAAACCACGGCAGCGCTACTACTGACTGAGACTCCGAGCAGATGCTGAGAGATGGTGCCATCAGTGTCACGTGTGCGCGGCGAGTCGTGGCCCCCAGACTAGGAGCCGGGGTCGCATGCAGCAGTACAACGTCGGAGCGCCAATCGAACGGATCGCCGTTGACATTGCTGGACCGTTCCCAGTTTCCGACCGAGGCAACAAGTACCTAATGGTGGTCGTGGACTACTTCACCAAGTGGCTGGAGGTTTATGCCATCCCAAACCAAGAGACAAAGACAATCACAAACTGCCTCGTGGAGCAAGTGTTCTGTCGGTTTGGGGTGCCGTTAGAGCTACACAGTGACCAGGGTACCAACTCTGAGTCCAACCTAATGAAGGAGGCACTACAAAGGCTTGGGGTGAACAAGACCAGCACAACGTCTCTACATTCCCAGTCGGATGGCATGGTCGAAAGGTACATCAAGACCTTAGAGGAACACCTGAGGAAGGTCGTGGCCAGCCACCAGCGAGACTGGGACGTCAAGGTGCCACTGTTCTTGCGGGCGTATAGCTCGTCTACACACGACACAACTGGGATGAAGCCAGCCAGCTTAATGTGCGGCCGAGAGTTACGCCTCACTTGTGACCTGGCTTTTGGAAACACTCCGGAAGCGAAACAGCCAGCGACAGAGTATGTGGAGAACTTGGTGGACCATCTCCACGACATGCACGAGATGGCTCGCCAGAACATCCAGAAGGCGAGCGACCGCATGAAGACCAGGTATGACAGGCAAGCCAACAGCCAAGGGTTCCAGCAAGGTGACCTGGTCTGGTTGTACTGTCCTATCCGGACCAAGGGACGCTGCCCGAAGCCCCAGCAGTCATGGCAAGGACCGTACCCGGTGGTGAAGAGGATTAATGACGTGGTCTACCGCATCCAGAAGGTGCCGCGAGGGAAGATGTTGGAGGTACACCTGGATCGCCTGGCACGCTACGATGGTGCTGTTCGGGACGACCAGCTTTGAGGAGGGAACGGTGTCACCCGAACTTTGGAACACCCTATAGAACCGGCTGGCAGCAGCAGCAGGAGACGGAGGCATTCGGACACACCCCCTCGTTTGTGTTATAGCGGTAATGAGGGGTGGCTGGAAAAAAAAACATTACCGTGCCGTCTCTTTCCGCTGCCCTTTATTCTCGAACTTACGGGATATTTCATCTAATCCAGAACCTTCTCGATCGGCCACCTGACCCTATATATGCAACACGTCGGGCTGGAGGAGGGTCAGTCAGTCAGTTCTTGGCGTAAGAGTTCAGTGCTAGTGTACGACGAGAAGACTGTGTGAGTGCATCGGAGGATTGTACGTAATTGCGAGAGCAAAGTGGAATTGTAACGGACGAACTGGTGAATCGTAATTGTGTGCATTACGTAATTCTTTGTAATTGGCAAGTGTTTAACTGTAAGTCGGTGGAAATAAAGAACATTTTTGAGTGTTGCAATTGGACTTTTAATTTCACGAACCCATAAAGTCACAATACTGTTTATGTCGAGATCGGTAAAATGTTATTTTAGTCTCTTTTGCCAGGAAATTCCACTCCTGTAGCCTGGAACCCAGTAATTCTGACTCCTTTTTACCTAGTTTCAAATCACGAATAATATCGCTTAGTTCTTCTTGAGAAACAAAATATCTTTCTTCACTTCCTTCACATTGATATGTAGGGTCTTGGGATGTTAAGGGTTCACTGTCATCTACATCATGATTTGAACTTGATCCATCATATTCTTCAACCCATGCTTTCGGAGGATCAGGCACCGGAAGATCTTCACTATGAGGAACTGGTCTTATTGCTGATGGAACATTTGGATATTTGACACTTGACTTATTTTTTCTAGACACACCTGTAATATTTGTATTACAAAAATAGCAGTCATTTAAATGGTTAGATTGTTCTCTCCACACCATAGGGACAGCAAACGGCATAGATTTGTGTTTACCGTGTAGCCATTGATTAAGACCAGTTTTGCACGATATGCAGCAAACATGGGGAGAAAAATCCTTATCTTAATTACCAAGGGCACAACCAAAGTATAATGAATATGCTGTTTTAGTAATGCTTGTTATTTTTGTTCGTTGTGATTTAGGGGTGAACTGTCCACACACATAACAAAAGTTATTTGGATCATTAGTACATTTCCTACGTCTACTCTTATTCATATCTGTAACCTTTCATTAGCACCGCGAATAAACTACACTACACTTTCACAGCTGAATATGAACTGAAAGAAAAATCCAACACAGATGAAAACCAGACCACCCAGAGGAGCACTCAAGCTAACACATCTGTTTATTTTTGTCTGGACCTGGGGCTCTGCGCCGTTTCAGCCGTGATATGGCACGTGAAATTTCTGCTTCGGTAAAGGGTTCTGCATCTCCATTATCTCGGTTAATGAGTCGTGCAGCGTCTCTGGTGTGTCTATGATCGTCCAGATCGTCAGTGGCTACATCCTGCGGAATAAGGGTATCCAATAACAGTTGTACTGTATCTTCCCAGGTGGTTGTTGTTCCATCTGGTTTATTAAGTGTAGATATGGGGTGGTGTTTCGTCTTTTCTCTCATTATTCTGTAGGGCAAGCCCCAGGCGTCTTTCTCTAGGCAGTCCTCTGTAAACGCTTTCCAACATGCAGACCGAGTTTTATTTAATAGTTTCGCATAGGCTTCTTTTCTCCCTCTGTAGATGGTTAGACGTAATTCTCTTTCTTGTGCCGTTTTAGCACGTTGGTATGCCTTCCGAGCCTGCCGTGTATTACGTCTAAACCTTTGAAGCCTGATGTTCCAAAGGTCACTTATAGGCTTTGTTCCCTCAGCTGTAACTGGTATGGACGCTTTCATGCTAGCTATGATTGCATGATTTATGTTTTCGGCTGCCTTGTCGACATCTCCCCCTTCTTCCAGAAGTGGTGGATAGATGAAGGAGTCCCGAAGTCCCTGCCAGTTAGCCTTGCGGACTACGGCCGCACGGACAAAGTGCTTCACCGCATCGATACCGGGGATGCCCGGCCTAATCGGCAACCACATAGACGCGTTCCGCTGGCGAAGCAAGGGGCGGCACGAGACATGCTGGAGGACATGAGATCCAGCGGGGTGATTGAAGAGTCTGAAAGCCCTTGGTGTTCCCCTGTAGTCTTGGTGACGAAGAAGAACGGCGAGCTACGCTTCTGCGTGGACTACAGGAAGCTGAATGCTGTCACCCGGAAGGACTGCTACCCCTTACCCCGGATTGACGACACCCTGGACATGCTAGCTGGTGCGCAGTGGTTCTCGACCCTGGACCTGAAGTCGGGCTACTGGTAGGTAGCTCTAGATCCGAGAGAAAAGGAGAAGACGGAGGACGCCGAAAGCGCTTTCCAGCACCTGAAGAAGACCCTGTGCAGTGTTCCAATTTTGGGTTTCCCACAACCTGGTGGCGCCTTCATTTTGGACCCAAAGCCAGCGACCATTGCATTGGAGGTGTCCTATCGCAGATCCAGGACGGCCATGAGCGGGTAATCGCCTACTACAGCAAGACGCTATCCAAGGCAGAGAAGAACTAATGCATTACCCGACGAGAGTTATTGGCGGTAGTAAAAACTTTGGAGCAGTTCCACAAAGACCTGTATGGTCAGCCATTGCACCTGAGCACTGACCATTCCGCCCTAACCTGGCTATTCAGCTTTAGGAACCTGGAAGGCCAGACAGCACGTTGGGTCCAGAGGCTGCATGAGTACTTCACCTCGGAATATCGTAGAGGGAAGAGCCATGGTAACGCAGACGCTATGGCCCGAAGAGTGCGGCCATTGCGGAAGAGTAGAAGGGATGGAGCGTGACGCAGCAGTCCGAGTAGTCACGGCAGTGCCTGAGGACGGCTGGGATAGCGCAGGCCTGAGGGGGGAGCTGCTAGCGGACGCAGACTTGGGGCCACTCTTGGGGGGAGAAAAGTGGAGGCAGGGACAAGACCAACCTGGGAGGATATTGCACAAAGGAACGCCACCTACACGTCTTACTGCGCCCAATGGGACTCCTTGAAGATCAGAGAGGGCATGCTGTTCCGGGTATGGGAATCACCCGATGGGACGACGCAGAAAGAACAGTTGGTACTTCCCCGGAGTAAGGTCCCGGAAGTCCTGGAGGAAGTGCACGCCGGTACTTCAGGAGGACACCTGGGAGCGAACCGAACGATTGACAAACCACGGCAGCGCTACTACTGACTGAGACTCCGAGCAGATGCTGAGAGATGGTGCCATCAGTGTCACGTGTGCGCGGCGAGTCGTGGCCCCCAGACTAGGAGCTGGGGTCGCATGCAGCAGTACAACGTCGGAGCGCCAATCGAACGGATCGCCGTTGACATTGCTGGACCATTCCCAGTTTCCGACCGAGGCAACAAGTACCTAATGGTGGTCGTGGACTACTTCACCAAGTGGCCGGAGGTTTATGCCATCCCAAACGAAGAGACAAAGACAATCACAAACTGCCTCGTGGAGCAAGTGTTCTGTCGGTTTGGGGTGCCGTTAGAGCTACACAGTGACCAGGGTACCAACTCTGAGTCCAACCTAATGAAGGAGGCACTACAAAGGCTTGGGGTGAACAAGACCGGCACAACGTCTCTACATCCCCAGTCGGATGGCATGGTCGAAAGGTACATCAAGACCTTAGAGGAACACCTGAGGAAGGTCGTGGCCAGCCACCAGCGAGACTGGGACGTCAAGGTGCCACTGTTCTTGCGGTCGTATAGCTCGTCTACACACGACACAACTGGGATGAAGCCAGTCAGCTTAATGTTCGGCCGAGAGTTACGCCTCACTTGTAACTTGGCTTTTGGAAGCACTCCAGAAGCGAAACAGCCAGCGACCGAGTATGTGGAGAACTTGGTGGACCATCTCCACGACATGCACGAGATGGCTCGCCAGAACATCCAGAAGGCGAGCGACCGCATGAAGACCAGGTATGACATGCAAGCCAACAGCCAAGGGTTCCAGCAAGGTGACCTGGTCAGGTTGTACCGTCCTATCCGGACCAAGGGACGCTGCCCGAAGCCCCAGCAGTCATGGCAAGGACCGTACCGGGTGGTGAAGAGGATTAATGACGTGGTCTACCGCATCCAGAAGGTGCCGCGAGGGAAGATGTTGGAGGTACACCTGGATCGCCTGGCACGCTACGATGGTGCTGTTCGGGACGACCAGCTTTGAGGAGGGAACGGTGTCACCCGAACTTTGGAACACCCTATAGAACCGGCTGGCAGCAGCAGCAGGAGACGGAGGCATTCGGACACACCCCCTCGTTTGTGTTATAGCGGTAATGAGGGGTGGCTGGAAAAAAAAAACATTACCGTGCCGTCTCTTTCCGCTGCCCTTTATTCTCGAACTTACGGGATATTTCATCTAATCCAGAACCTTCTCGATCGGCCACCTGACCCTATATATGCAACACGTCGGGCTGGAGGAGGGTCAGTCAGTCAGTTCTTGGCGTAAGAGTTCAGTGCTAGTGTACGACGAGAAGACTGTGTGAGTGCATCGGAGGATTGTACGTAATTGCGAGAGCAAAGTGGAATTGTAACGGACGAACTGGTGAATCGTAATTGTGTGCATTACGTAATTCTTTGTAATTGGCAAGTGTTTAACTGTAAGTCGGTGGAAATAAAGAACATTTTTGAGTGTTGCAATTGGACTTTTAATTTCACGAACCCATAAAGTCACAATACTGTTTATGTCGAGATCGGTAAAATGTTATTTTAGTCTCTTTTGCCAGGAAATTCCACTCCTGTAGCCTGGAACCCAGTAATTCTGACTCCTTTTTACCTAGTTTCAAATCACGAATAATATCGCTTAGTTCTTCTTGAGAAACAAAATATCTTTCTTCACTTCCTTCACATTGATATGTAGGGTCTTGGGATGTTAAGGGTTCACTGTCATCTACATCATGATTTGAACTTGATCCATCATATTCTTCAACCCATGCTTTCGGAGGATCAGGCACCGGAAGATCTTCACTATGAGGAACTGGTCTTATTGCTGATGGAACATTTGGATATTTGACACTTGACTTATTTTTTCTAGACACACCTGTAATATTTGTATTACAAAAATAGCAGTCATTTAAATGGTTAGATTGTTCTCTCCACACCATAGGGACAGCAAACGGCATAGATTTGTGTTTACCGTGTAGCCATTGATTAAGACCAGTTTTGCACGATATGCAGCAAACATGGGGAGAAAAATCCTTATCTTAATTACCAAGGGCACAACCAAAGTATAATGAATATGCTGTTTTAGTAATGCTTGTTATTTTTGTTCGTTGTGATTTAGGGGTGAACTGTCCACACACATAACAAAAGTTATTTGGATCATTAGTACATTTCCTACGTCTACTCTTATTCATATCTGTAACCTTTCATTAGCACCGCGAATAAACTACACTACACTTTCACAGCTGAATATGAACTGAAAGAAAAATCCAACACAGATGAAAACCAGACCACCCAGAGGAGCACTCAAGCTAACACATCTGTTTATTTACTCAGGAGGAGAGCAGCGTGATAAAGGGGGGTTATCTGTGAACCTAAGGACTCAAGATAGGAATATTTTCCATTAGAGAAAACTAAATAAGATGTATTTAGGTCTTCATGATAAGTTATGAAATCCTGCATCAGTAGTTTATGTCAACTTAATTTATTTTGAGTTGGGCACAACCATGTAAATACTATTTTTATAGTAGACTCTAAAATTAATTTTACTGATAAATCTTACGTGATGGAAAATTTATTCTAGTTACTTCGAATAGTATCCATATTCTTTACAGGTATAAAAATATTATTTAATAATAAAATGGCTATTATTTTAAATTAAGTCAATATGAGATGGTATCATACCCCATTTCTGTAATTTTATATAAAGAATAAGAATATCTCAAAAACGTTACATGATACAGCATTTTCAGAGGCATTTTTGGAATCAGCGAGTTATTCTGCATAAGAATTAGCCTATTTTGTTTCGGGTACAAAAAGCGTGTTCCCTAGTGTAATCGAACTATCGTTTCTCAAAAGTTCCCAAAGCTTCACGAAAGCTCATAAAGCTTTCGTGGTGAGCATGAACATCCAGACTATCCTCATCTCTTTCTCCCTCTGTTGCTTTCTCACTCTTTCTTGGCAAATGTTCACCTAGTCGGTCCACAGGTGTGTCTTGGGCGCTATCTGCTCTTTCACTCCTCGCTTCTATCTCGGTGCTCATCTACGCAGCCTTGTGACATTACATTAAAATGAAAATATTGTCCCTCAGGGCTTAAGAATGTGTTCCAGTATGCCCAAAAGTTAAAAAAAATTTATATTTATGGTTGCTGAGGGTTTTAAATTTTCTTAGAATATTTATGACAGTGTCAATAGTATAAAGGAATGTACTGAAACTATATTATTACATGATTGAGGGAGGTAAACTTATTTTTGGCTAATGTGGTAATGACTTTGCATGCTTCCTTGCATTTATTGTTTGCGCCGTCTATTTTCTTTAGGTTTTGCAGCTTCTTTGCTTCATCAATAGCTAGTTTGTATTCCTTTCTAATTAAATAGGCTAATTTTAATATAAAAATTATTTGTGGTTGGTTTATTGACACTCGTCACTTACTTTTTCATATATTTATGAGAGACTAGTTTCAAAGGCCCTGGCCTCCATTTTCAATCTCTTCCCAACTGGCATCTGTTGTTATCTGCTCTCTCTGGTGGTGGAACTATGAACTTTTTTGTCAAATTATCTGCTGGCGGGATTTCAAAGTTCATTACGCGATCCTTATTTTTCCAGGTGAATATGTTCTCCCATGTTGTCAATCTATTTTGGTTTATCACTCCTTTTAATAATTTTGGATTTGGATCAATGTCATGGTTTTCATTCCAAAAATGAAATGCTACTGCTGACTTGTCTTCTTGTTTCAATCTGATGTTTCTAAAGTGTTCTTTGACTCTGGTTTTTAAATTTCTTTTTGTTTGACCTATGTAGCATTTTTCACAATTCTTGCAATTTATTTGGTATATTCCAGATTTGTTACCTGAAGGAATTTCATCTTTTGTTTTTGAATTTAGTAATTTTAAAATTGAGTATCTATTAGTAGGTGCCAAGATGATATTTTGTTCCTTGAATATCTTTTTAAATTTATTAAATGTAATAAAAGATGGCGGCAGCAGGTGTTTCATCTTTTGGCGGTTCCTCAGTTTTTCATAGTTGTCATGGAAAAAACGGCCCAGATCGCGACTTTTTGTGCTCAGATCAATCAATCAGAACTGAAAACGTATGTGAAAATGAAGACAGACAAAGAAACGCAAAGGGAAAAGTGAAAACTGACGATGAAGTGTACTGCCGTAATCAACGTGAACAGATAGCGTCGCTACACAAGATAATAGAAATCTTAAGAAAAGACCTTCAGGAATCCAACGAAACAATCAAAAAACTTCGAGAGGAGAATAAGCAATTAAAAATAGGAGATATCAGCATGAAGAAGAAGGAACACAGTACTAAAGTTAATGAAAGAGAAGAGGTAAACGAGGAACACGTGAAGAAAAACGATGAATGGAGATGCGCAACCAAAAGCTCAGCGGCACCAAGAAAGCTACAAACAAATAAAAAGAGTGATATCTGTCTACAGAATCGTTTCCGAATACTCCAAGACCTACAAGATAACGAAGAAGGAAATGAAATGTGTCGAGATAATGTATATGAGGTGTCTGCAGAAAGCGACGATGACGAATCCGTATACAAATTCGAAAGAAAAAAAGCCATCATAATAGGAGATTCGATTGTGCGCCACACATGCAATTATATGGAGAACGATATAAGAGTGTACTGTTATCCTGGCGCTCAACTACGGCACATAAGAAACCAACTATTGAAGAACACCGACGATCCAGATGTTGTAGTCATCCACGCGGGAACGAATAATATCAGCACGGCGCGTTCACCAGAAGACATCATGCGGGAGCTCACCGAGGTTGTTTCGACTGGAAAGGAGCTGTTCCCACGGGCGAAATTCTGTATCAGTGGCATTATACGCCGTCGAGATGAGGATCTTCGCTACATCGATGGGATCAACTCTACTTTTGACTGGGTAAGTAAAAAATATGATTGTACATTTGTAGATAGTAATGCATGGTTAGGAGACGCGGATCTGGGTAGGGATGGCCTACATTTGAACAGAAAAGGTGTAGCCAAGTTTGGTAATCTCCTAAACAGAGTCATTGGCCACCTAGATCCAAAAAACTAAATAGCTGTAGTAGCGATGAATCTAAATATTTAAACAATACTAACTTATCCAAAACAGTAAAACAAAATCACCAAAAGCCAAAGCATATATATAAATCAGAAGTAAGCATTAGAACCATAAATAACAATTCAAAATCTACTTCCCTTAGCAACTCAATAAATCTCAGTTTAGTAAACGCAAGAGAAAGTGAGGGTAGAACACTAAACAGTCAAACTCTGCAGATTTTTCACCTGAATATCCAAAGTATCAGAAACAAGATCCTTGAAATTGAAGCTTTAATCCATGGTAGTTTAAAACTAGTAGATATATTATGCCTAACTGAACACTGGCTAACTAATTCTGAATTAAATCAACTCACAATACCAGGGTTCACACTAATACAGGGTTACAGTAGAACATTCAAAAGAAATGGAGGCTCATTAATTCTAGTAAAAAATTCTGTAAAAGCTAAATCTATATCCACATTTCTGGAACTAAATATGGAAGAGCATTTTGAAACCAGCATCATAGAAGTAGACAATAAGCTGATAATCATATGTATTTATAGAAATGCATCAAGTGACATAACATTCTAATCGCAAGGCTGGATACTATTCTGAGCTATTTTCTAAAACAAAAGAAAACTATAATTCTAGTGGGAGATATTAACATAAATTTTTTACAACAAAGTAATGATAAACTGAAGTTCATATCTCTATTAAATATTTATGGCATTCTACCAACAATTGATGTACCAACAAGGGTGACTAAAAGTTCAAAAACTGCCATAGATCAAATAGCCATAAGCAAAGATCTAATTACTTTTGTTAAAAATATAAATGTTTTTGATACTTGTCTCTCTGACCATTTTGCACAATCTCTAACCATCAATTGGTCAAGCATAAAGAACTCTAGAAAATCTGTCACAACATTCAAAAAGGTCAGATTACAGAAGGCAGAAAATATTGATTACTTCAACCATTTGCTGGGGAAAGAAACTTGGGAAGATATTTATGAGGAAAATTCAGTAGATACTACATTCACTAGATTTTTAAATACCTTTAAATACTACTACGATATAGCATTCCCACTGGTTAAAGTCAGTGTCAAAGAAAAACATTCCTCATGGGTAACCAAGGGCATTAGAACTTCTAGTGAGAAACTAAAATTCTTTAGCAGCTTAATTAGAAATGGTAATGCTTCCAAAGAATTGGTAAACTATTATAAGAAATATAAATCAATCTATAAAAAGGTTATAAAGGCAGCAAAAATATTAGAGAACTCTAGAAAGATAAACTCATCCAAAAATAAACAGAAGGCCATGTGGGACATAATAAAAAGGGAAACTAACTCAAACAAACCATTGCAAGCAAATATTACATTGAAACACAAAGGTAAAACAGTAACAAATCCAAGAGAAATAGCCAACATATTTAATGATTTCTTTGTAGATGTCTCAAAAAGTGTGCAAACGAAGAGCAACTTAGCAGATGGTCCAGAAAATAAAGCCCACATTCATTGCAATGATAAATCACTATTCCTGGCACCAGTCTGCAATGATGAATTAGCTGATGTAATTAAGGAGCTAAAAAACAAAAAATCAGATGCCCTTGATGGAAGCTCAACCTATTTAATTAAAAGGTGTAGCAAGAATATCTTAAAACCGCTGTGTCATATAGTAAATAAATCTCTTCAAAGTGGCTTATTCCCCCTGGAACTAAAAGTAGCAAAAATAAAACCAATATTCAAAAAAGGAGATGAAAAGGACCCAAACAACTATAGACCAATAGCTCTACTTTCAACCTTTTCAAAAATACTAGAAAAAATAATGTTCAAGAGGCTCATGGCATTCCTCAACAAATTTAAAATCATTAATAGCAGTCAGTATGGGTTCCAAAGTAAGAAATCTACTAGTCTGGCAGTGATCAATTTTGTTGACAGTATCTATGATGTACTGGACAGAAGTGAAGTTGGGATGGGTATATTTTTGGATCTATCCAAAGCTTTTGACATGGTAGATCACAATATTCTGTTAAATAAGCTACATAAATATGGCGTAAGAGGGGTGGCCTTCAATTGGTTTAAATCCTACCTTGATATGAGAGAGCAGGTTGTTGAGATCACTTTCACAGAAAGAGGCCAAAAAGAAATCAAAAACGTGTTATCACAAAAAAGACCAGTAGTATCAGGGGTTCCGCAAGGATCTATTCTGGGCCCCCTGTTATTTTTACTGTATATAAATGACCTCCCATTATGTCTAATGAACAACTTAGATGCTAAAATCACACTGTTTGCAGATGATACAAGTATCTTCATTGCAGGAAAGGATGATGATAGCCTTCAGCAAAATATAACACCAGCTATAGTAAATGTTTTAAATTGGTTTAAAGTCAATAAGTTGCTTGTAAATGAAGGAAAAACAATAGCACTAAATTTTCAGCATAAGGCTTGTAGGAAAATGGAAAACCCTTGCATCAGAATTGGCTCCAGATTGATAAATTTTGAACAGCAAACTAAATTCTTAGGACTATGGGTAGACAAAAATTTAAGTTGGGACAAACATATAGAAAAGTTAGCAGAGAAGCTGAGCCGTGTTTGTTTTGTTTTACATCAGCTGAAGCCTCGAGTAGAATTTACTACACTCAGAACCTGTTACTTTGCTTACTTTCATTCACTAATATCATATGGACTACCATTGTGGGGAAATACTACAAATAGTAAGTTGATATTTAAGCTACAAAAGAAAGCATTACGAATTATGATTGGTATTCCAAAAATGGAAAGCTGCAGAAATCACTTCAGAGTTTTGAATATCTTGACCCTACCAAGTTTATATATGAAACAGCTACTGATCTACATGAAGACTAATACTGCGAACTATGTCACAAATGCTAAAATACACACCCATAACACACGTAATAAAAACAAATTACACACCTATATTCATAAAACAAAACTATTTGAGACTTCCGTCAGATACATGGGTTTAAAGCTATACAACCACTTGCCAAATCAATTAAAAAACATAACCTCTATAAAAAAGTTTAAGACAGAGCTTCACAATTTCTTTAAAAAAAATCAGTTTTACTCAGTAAATGAATACCTAGAATACAAATCAGGTAAAGCATAAATTAATCAGTTTGTTGTGCATAATTATACTAATGTGATCTATTTCTATTCTTGTTTCATGTGTCCGAGATTGGAAGACTCACCAATGAAGAATTTTACCCGGCCAAAGCATTAAAATTAAGTGTAGTTGTGTAAATTACTTGAAACTTAAGATTGTAAATACCTCATTGATGAACTGTAAATGTTGTTAAATACTGTAACTATATTGACAATGCCTATAATTCTGTATGAATTCCTGTGGCTAATAAACATTGTATTGTATTGTATTGGATGATATGTGAATGAACTGAATATGCACATATCATCCAAAAACATTTAATAAATTTAAAAAGATATTCAAGGAACAAAATATCATCTTGGCACCTACTAATAGATACTCAATTTTAAAATTACTAAATTCAAAAACAAAAGATGAAATTCCTTCAGGTAACAAATCTGGAATATACCAAATAAATTGCAAGAATTGTGAAAAATGCTACATAGGTCAAACAAAAAGAAATTTAAAAACCAGAGTCAAAGAACACTTTAGAAACATCAGATTGAAACAAGAGGACAAGTCAGCAGTAGCATTTCATTTTTGGAATGAAAACCATGACATTGATCCAAATCCAAAATTATTAAAAGGAGTGATAAACCAAAATAGATTGACAACATGGGAGAACATATTCATCTGGAAAAATAAGGATTGCGTAATGAACTTTGAAATCCCGCCAGCAGATAATTTGACAAAAAAGTTCATAGTTCCACCACCAGAGAGAGCAGATAACAACAAATGCCAGTTGGGAAGAGATTGAAAATGGAGGCCAGGGCCTTTGAAACTAGTCTCTCATAAATATATGAAAAAGTAAGTGACGAGTGTCAATAAACCAACCACAAATAATTTTTATATTAATTTTGACGTCACTGTTACTAAATTCCTCCAAACACACATCAGGCTAATTTTACTTTCTCACTTTTATTTCTACTCTATATACCTAAGTGCAGCATACTAATGATTTCATTTTATTTAGTTGAGGAATATACCTATCTGAGATGTTCATATTCCTTTTACTAGCGCCACTTTATTTTATTTTGCACTCCCCATGCAGTACAAACTTTTCACATACTAATTCTGCTAGCATAGGATAAGTTACATCTTGCCAATTTACTGAGCTTAGCACTCATCTGTTGTTACAGTTTTTGATCGTTTATGTAGTAGTAATAGTAGTATTTATTCAGCACTTATAAAAATTACATTTTTATGGCTTCATCAAGAAAAAACAAATAAAAATTACAATAAAGCATACAGTAAAATCATATTCCTAACTAAAGGAGTAGAGAAGATTTATTATATACATGCATTAAAGGTTCTGCTATGTTATCTATAGATTCTTTTACTATATAATCAGGTACTTAATCTATCCCTGATGAAAACTTACTTTTTAACCCCTTTGTTACTTTTATTATTTCTTCTTTGCTTATTGGGTGAATAAAGAAAGAATTTGTGCATCATTTTATTTTATTATTGTAGCTAAGTTGAACATTTTGTCTACCATATTTCATATCCAATATTTCATTTGCAATTTCAGTGAAGTACTTATTAAATAGCTCTGCCACCTTAACTGGATCTTTTATGTTCTTACCATCACTAATCAGTTCAACTTGGGACTTTGTTTGATTGGTTTTACCAGTCTCCTTTTTTATTACTTGCCACATTGCCTTATTTTTATTTTCTGATCCTAATATGTACCTATCATGTAACTTTTTGGCTGTCCTAATGACTTTCATATAAATTCTCTTATAGTTAGTTATATAGTTCAGTGTTTCCTTTGATGCCCCTCCCCCTTTTGCCAATTCACTTAAGAATTTTAGTTGTTTTGATGCGACCTTGATCCCTTTTGATACTCAACCATTTTCTCCTCTATTTCCTACTACTGACATCTTTTTTAACGGAAAAGGCATTTCAAAATTGTATAGAAAGGTTCAGCTATCCTTTCTCAGTAAGTGTTTCAAATTATTTAAATTTGCTTCACTGTAGCATTGTTTAACTGTCTTTATTTTACCCTGTTTTGGCTTAATTGCTGCAAATGTTAGTATTTGGGCTTTGTGGTCAGACACCCCTGTTTCAATGACATTCCATATTTGTGACTATTACATCCAGAAGTGACTTAGAATGCTTTGATATTGTAATCGGAACCTTTACTTTGTTTTTCATGTTATATATACAACACAAATCCTGTACTTCGATACTCCTTTGATTCTCCTGTAATCACCACAGACAATGACATTTCGGTATTGTTACCCAATCGGCAAACTTGCGGTCGGCTACGCGAGAGGAAGGCCGGAGGAGGGGGGCGTGTGGCATCGGTACCGCCTGCGGAGGCGTGACATACTGGAGGGAGGGGAAACCACAGGGGTGCCTGAATCTTCGTTTCCCCCTCCTCCTGCCGCCTGAAAGAACGCGAAACCTCCAGAATATTTCTCCCCTCCATGGTGAAGAATTCTCTAGAAGCAATTAGCCACAGATCAATAGAGGGACGATGCGACCGAGAGTTCAGTTCAGTTCAGTTCTTGGCGAGCAGCGTGAGGGGCGCCCAGTGAGCGAACGGACTGTGACAGACGAACTGGTGAATTGCAATTGTGTGCATTACGTAATTCTGTGTATTCGGCAAGTGTTCCGATTGTAATTCGGTGGAAATAAAGAACATTTTTGAGTGGTGCAATTGGACTTTTCATTTCACGAACCCACAAAGTCACAACTGGCGTCAGAAGTGGGACAACGGCCATGGAATCGGCACTGGAAAAGATTTGACAAAAAAATGGAACAAATGAAGGCGGCCAACGACTACCTTACCGCCAAGTTGAAGGAAATGAAGACGGCAAATGAAAACCTCGCTGCAAAAACAGAAACGGCAAATAACAACCTGGCCGCAGAGTTGAAACAAATGAAGACCGGCAACGACAACATCGCCCAGAAGATGGAAGAAATAAAGACCGAATTGACCACAGAAATGAGGGCAGCGAACGACAGTCTGGCCACGGAAATAAAGGTGGCGAACGAGGTCCTCACCGTCAAATTTGAGGAACATTTGGCCGGCGTGAGGGATGACGTCGCAAAGCTGGGCAAGCGGATGGGTCAAGTAGACGACCGCCTTAATGATTTAGAGGAAAAGGCCGACAATAACGCCAAGTCCCTGAACGCCGTGGTGGAAGACGTCGAAGACCTTGCGAACCGCGTAAACAACCTGGAGGGAAAGGCCGACAGCAGCGTCAAGTCCCTGAACGCCATGGTGGAGGACGTCGTCGGCAGGAGGCTCAAGGATTTAAAGGCCGACGCGCCGGGACGCGACAAAACAACTGCGCGCGTCAAACCTCCCAAGTACGACGGCGCATAAACTTTCGAGGTCTTCCGCCGCCAATTCGACGCAGTGGCCAAGCACAACAAATGGTCTACACATGAAGAGGCCACGCAGTTAATAGCCAGCCTTCAGGCACGGGCCGCGGAAGTCCTGAACGCGGTGCAGACAACGGCGGCGCCCAAAGACATCTGGGAGGCCGTGGAGAATTGTTTTGGAAACTACCGCTTAGCCGCAGCGTACCGCAGCCAGCTAAAGGCAAGGTCACAGCGGCCAGGGGAGACGCTGCAAGAGTTCTCCCTGGCAGTCGAACAACTGGCTAGCAAGGCCCTAGTGGACCTCCCACCAGAGTTCGTATCCCTGGAAGCTGCCTACACATTCGTTGACGGGGTACGTGACACGGAGATTCGTCAGCGCCTAATGCTCGGCGATTATGAAACCATCCACGAGGCGCTAACGGCAGCATTAAGGATGGAGGCGGCCAAAGCAACAGCTGTCCCGACGTCGAGAACGCGGAGTGTCAGCTACACCGGAGACAGAAGACCAGCCCGGGACGCCGGCGAAGACCTAGTGGCCTGTGTTGAGGGTGTGGACAGCCCGGACACCTGCAGAGAGACTGCCCACACCAGGAAGGGCAGCCAGAAGAACGAGTAAGGCCCGGCGTGGCGAGGAGTACGTCAGCGCCGTCCACACCATCTCTTCCAGTGCACGCCGTCAGCCGGCTGATGGATGACAGCCTCATCGCGAACGGCTGGGTAAGAGGAAAGCCGTGCCGCGTGCTAGTGGACACCGGGCGGCCGTGACCATCATCAGACCTGACGTGGCGAAGGGTTTGCCGACGAGGAAGCCAAGCCGACCATACCAGCTTGTCACGGCATCGGGCGACACCTTGCCTGTGGAGAAGGAGGCCCTGCTAGAGCTGACCTTGGGACGGAGTAGCGTGGACCTGTGGGTGTTCGTCGCGAAAGTGGCTGAGAAGGTGATTCTGGGACTGGATACCCCCAGGAGTCAAGAGGCGACGGTCGACGTCGGCAGGAAGGTCCTGCGGCTCAACGGAGAAGAGGTTATACTCCGTCAACCCGAAGAGCGCCTTGGAATCTGCAGGGTCGTCTTGAACGAACACGTGATTGTCCCCGCGAGGAGCGAGGTGGTGGTGACGGCGCGACTGGAAGGCCAGAGAACCAGGAACATGATGCTGGACGCCTGTACACGGACTGTGTGTAGCCAGGGCACTGCTGCCGTGCCGAGAGAAGGTGCCAGTGAAACTGCTAAATCCAACGGACACCGATCACGACGTCCAGGCCGGGACGAAGTTGGGAACGTGCGAGCCCGTGGTGAGCGTAAGAGCAATCGACAAGACACAGGAGCCGGTGCCGATGCAACATCAGGGGCCCCGGCTAAAAGGCTTATTGGAGAGAGCGACCGACTACCTGACTGCAGAAGAGCTAGAGAAAGTTCGACAACTGCTGAGACGGTATCAGCGCGTCTTCAGCCAAGGTGATAGTGACTACGGCCGCACGGACAAAGTGCTTCACCACATCGATACCGGGGACGCCCGGCCTAATCGGCAACCACATAGACGCGTTCCGCTGGCGAAGCAAGGGGCGGCACGAGACATGCTGGAGGACATGAGATCCAGCGGGGTGATTGAAGAGTCTGACAGCCCTTGGTGTTCCCCTGTAGTCTTGGTGACGAAGAAGAACGGCGAGCTACGGTTCTGCGTGGACTACAGGAAGCTGAATGCTGTCACCCGGAAGGACTGCTACCCCTTACCCCGGATTGACGACACCCTGGACATGCTAGCTGGTGCGCAGTGGTTCTCGACCCTGGACCTGAAGTCGGGCTACTGGTAGGTAGCTCTAGATCCGAGAGAAAAGGAGAAGACGGAGGACGCCGAAAGCGCTTTCCAGCACCTGAAGAAGACCCTGTGCAGTGTTCCAATTTTGGGTTTCCCACAACCTGGTGGCGCCTTCATTTTGGACCCAAAGCCAGCGACCATTGCATTGGAGGTGTCCTATCGCAGATCCAGGACGGCCATGAACGGGTAATCGCCTACTACAGCAAGACGCTATCCAAGGCAGAGAAGAACTAATGCATTACCCGACGAGAGTTATTGGCGGTAGTAAAAACTTTGGAGCAGTTCCACAAGGACCTGTATGGTCAGCCATTGCACCTGAGCACTGACCATTCCGCCCTAACCTGGCTATTCAGCTTTAGGAACCTGGAAGGCCAGACAGCACGTTGGGTCCAGAGGCTGCATGAGTACTTCACCTCGGAATATCGTAGAGGGAAGAGCCACGGTAACGCAGACGCTATGGCCCGAAGAGTGCGGCCATTGCGGAAGAGTAGAAGGGATGGAGCGTGACGCAGCAGTCCGAGTAGTCACGGCAGTGCCTGAGGACGGCTGGGATAGCGCAGGCCTGAGGGGGGAGCTGCTAGCGGACGCAGACTTGGGGCCACTCTTGGGGGGAGAAAAGTGGAGGCAGGGACAAGACCAACCTGGGAGGATATTGCACAAAGGAACGCCACCTACACGTCTTACTGTGCCCAATGGGACTCCTTGAAGATCAGAGAGGGCATGCTGTTCCGGGTATGGGAATCACCCGATGGGAAGACGCAGAAAGAACAGTTGGTACTTCCCCGGAGTAAGGTCCCGGAAGTCCTGGAGGAAGTGCACGCTGGTACTTCAGAAGGACACCTGGGAGCGAAGCGGACGACTGACCAACTACGGCAGCGCTACTACTGGCTGAGGCTCCGAGCAGACGCTGAGAGATCGTGCCGTCAGTGTCACGTGCGCGCGGCGAGTCGTGGCCCCTAGACTAGGAGCCGGGGTCGCATGCAGCAGTACAACGTCGGAGCGCCATTCGAATGGATCGCCGTTGACACTGCTGAACAGTTCCCAATATCCGACCGATGCAACAAGTACCTGATGGTGGTCGTGGACTACTTCACCAAGTGACCGGAGGTGTATTCCATCCTGAACCAAGAGGCAATGACAATCACAGACTGCCTCGTGGAGCAAGTGTTCTGCCGATTTGGGGTACCGTTAGAGCTGCACAGTGACCAAGGCAGCAATTTTGAGTCCACCCTGATGAAGGATGCACTAGAGAGACTTGGGGTTAACAAGACCCGCACAACACCTCTACATCTCCAGTCGGATGGCATGGTCAAAAGGTACATCAAGATCTTAGAGGAACACTTGAGGAAGGTCGTGGCCAGCCATCAGCGAGACTGGGACGTCAAGGTGCTACTGTTCTTGCTGGCCTACCGCTCGTCTACACACGACACAACTGGGATGACGCCAGTCAGCTCAATGTTCGGCCGGGAGTTACGCCTCCCTTGTGACCTGGAATTTGGAAGCCCTCCGGGGGTGAAACAGCCAGCGACCGAGTATGTGAAGAGCCTGGTGGACCACCCCCACGACATGCACGAGATGGCTCGCCAGAACATCCAGAAGGCGAGCGACCGCATGAAAACCCGATACGACAGGCAAGCCAACAGCCAAGGGTTCCAGCAAGGTGACCTGGTCTGGTTGTACCGCCCTACCCGGACCAAGGGACGCTGCCCGAAGCTTCAGCAGCCATGGCAAGGACCGTTACGGGTGGTGAAGAGGATTAACGACGTGGTCTACCGCATCCAGAAGGTGCCCCGAGGAGAGATGTTGGTGGTACACCTAGATCGCCTGACCGGCTACTATAGTGCGTTTCGGGACGACCAGCCTTAAGGAGGGAGCAGTGTTACCCAATCGGCAAACTTGCGGTCGGTTACGCGAGGGGAAGGCCGGTGGAGGGGGGCGTGGGGCATCGGTACTGCCTGCGGAGGCGTGACAGAGTGGAGGGAGGGGAAACCACAGGGGTGGCTGAATCTTCGTTTCCCCCTCCTCCTGCAGCCTGAAAGAACGCGAAACCTCCAGAATATTTCTCCCCTTCATGGTAAAGAATTCTTTAGAAACATTTAGCCACCTATAAATAGAGGGACGATGCGACCGAGAGTTCAGTTCAGTTCTTGGCGAGCAGCGTGAGGAGCGCCCAGGGAGGGAACGGACTGTGACAGAGGAACCGGTGAATTGTAATTGTGTGCATTACATAATTCGGTGTATTCGGCAAGTGTTTCGATTTGTAATTCGGTGGAAACAAAGAACATTTTTGAGTGGAGCAATTGGACTTTTCATTTCACGAACCCGCAAAGTCACAGTATTTTAATGTGATCAACTGAACTAATCACTGTCTGGGGTCCTATATATACAATCGCCTTTACTTCTTTGCTCTTACAATATTCCCAACCGGCCATATCGCAGAATACTGATTGTAATTTAAACTTATTTAATTATATAATAATTAATAATTATAAAGTTATTCTATACTGGAGATTTTATAAGAATTATCATCATTTCTTATAAGATAAGTGAAGTTTTGTTACAAATTATTATATTTGTATATATTAAAGTTATTTATTTTTACAGAATCTATACTTTACTTATTTA
>JAUKNK010000382.1:185000-187500 GCA_030765055.1 Mantis religiosa | reverse complement strand
TGTGGTCATACAGATAACACATAGGAATGAAACATTATTTGCAGCAAGTATGTATTTTGATGGATTGACTGATATAGAATATGATATTAGGAAAATAGAAAACATATTAAGATACTCTAGAAACCAAAAGTTAATGATACTAGCAGATAGCAACTCCAGAAGTAAACTGTGGTACGACGTGCTCACAAATGAACGTGGGAAAACACTGGAAGGATTCATCACCATAAACGACTTACATATCGTAAACGAAAATACAGGAGTGTCAACTTTTGAATCACCAAATGGAAGGAGCTGGATTGACTTGACATTAGTCAACAATAGACTTCTCCGAGACATAACCTGTTGGAACGTAGGAGAAGAAGAGAGCTGCTCGGATCATAAAATAATTTCATTCAAAATAGTAAATAAATCACAAAATCCCACATGGAAGTTTCAAGTCATAAGATACATAACAAAAGTAGAGAAATATAACAAATTCATAAACCTGTTAGCAACAAACTTGACCTCAAATTTTAATTGCAAGAGTAGTAGCGATAACTTGGACCAGGAACTCGCCCAAAAAGTTAACAGTAATTTGAACGCTGATCATCTAACCGAAATATTCCACTCTTCCATGAAGGAAGCATGCAGAGGTGCATTTGGAGTGGGTAGGTGCAGGAAAAAGGAGTTTAGAGGTAAATCTGTTCCATGGTGGACGGCCGAGCTTACAATATTAAGAAAAAGGGCGAACGCATTAAGACGACGCTATCAAAGAACCATGAACAATGAGCAGCTAAGACAAGAAAGAAAAATGCAATATTGGAAAGGCAACCAAGAGTATAGGGCAAAATTGAACACCGAAAAGCTAAGATCTTGGAAGGAATTTTGTAGTGCCACTGACGGAAATAATCCATGGTCAGTTGTTTACAAAATTGCGGTTGGGAAAACTAGAAACCATATCTCTCTTACTACACTACAGAAAGAAGACGGAACTTATACCGAAGACACTCTAAGTACAATTCGGTACATGCTAGACAAGTTTATCCCGGATGACAGTGAACAGGATGATACTCAGCGACAAAGAGAACTAAGACGACGGGCAACGGAACCAATTGATACACCAAACGATATGGAATTCACGACTATAGAAATATTGTCAGCATTGAGAAACTTCGACCCAAGAAAATCACCAGGAGAGGATGGAATAACTAGTGATATCCTGCTTCAGGTTTTCAAGAGATTCCCAATTTTCTTCACAGCCTTATACAACAAGTGCCTCAATAGTGGTCAATTTCCAGAAAGATGGAAGCGTGCAGTAATAGTTCCGGTAATCAAGCCGGGTAAAGAAGATAGCCCAAGCGTAACGAAATACAGACCTATCAGCTTGATAAATATAAATGGGAAAATTTTAGAAAAAATTATGATGAATAGGATTCAGCATCACATCAACACCAGAAATCTTATGAATGATAGACAGTTTGGATTTAGGGCCCAGAAAAGCACGGTAGACGCACTTATGTATATGAAAACTTTCATTGAGAACAACTTGAATACTTACGGATATATTGCTCTCATAAGTCTTGACGTAAAAGGAGCTTTTGACGCTGCCTGGTGGCCCAGCATATTAAATAACTTAAGAGAACTGAAATGCCCAAGAAATTTATACCAGTTATCTCAGAGCTATTTCAAAAACAGGACAACAAGTCTAAGCACAAATGAATTTAGCACTGAGAAAGAAGCCAAAAGGGGCTGCCCACAAGGTTCATGCTGCGGACCCGGCTACTGGAATATTTTGTACAACTCCCTGCTCAACTTAGTCTATACAAAACGAACTGAATTAATCGCTTTTGCCGACGACCTACTTCTCATGACGAAAGGAATGAGCATATTAGACTTAGAAAACTTTGCAAATCACGACTTGAAGAAAATTGAATATTGGGCAAGAGAAAATAAAATTACTTTCAATGACGCTAAATCAAAAGTATTAGTGATATCAAGAAAGAAACAAGCTGCAAACGAGAAGATAAACATCTATCTTAATAACATAATTATAGAACAAGTAGACATCATGAAATACTTAGGCGTTCATATCGACAAACAGTTCAAGTTTGATTATCATATTGACCAAGTGCATGATAAAGCTATAAGCCTAATTCACACTTTATCTAAATCAGCAAAACTAACCTGGGGACTTGGAAGCAAAGCACTAGAAACAATATACAGAGGAGCTATAGAACCTGTACTGACGTATGGAGCACCCTTATGGGCATCTGCATTAAACAACCCGAAGAATCTGAGAAAAATTCAGAGAATCCAAAGGTTGTTTAACATAAAAATCACGAAGGCATACAGGACAATTTCATTTGACGCATCTTGTGTTATTGCTGGCATCCAACCCATTGATATCACGATTGAAGGGAAAGTCAAACTGTACAACTTCTTGCAAAATAAACAAGACTATGACGCACCCTTGCCCCCCAGCGACTGGAACCACCCTGCAGAAGTACCTGAAGTTAAAGAA
>JAUKNK010000382.1:22500-180000 GCA_030765055.1 Mantis religiosa | reverse complement strand
TACCATTAGAGTAGAAGCTGCAAACCTGAGATCTGTTATAAATGAAAAAAACAAAGTGATTACTGATTTAGAAAGTAAGGCTGTGGCAACGAATCCCATGATGCATGTCAGACCGGGGTTTGCTACGTTGCAGGGGGTTGCGACATCTGTTGGTTCAACGTCGCACTACCTCCCCGCTTGCTCGTTACCGCCCCCTGCAGGCGGGCCGAAGAAGCTTTATGCAGATGTTCTGAGGGATGCGTCTAATCATAACAAGCGATACAAGCTGTTCATTAAATCCAAAAATAATCAATCGGCAGAGTATACAAAGACCTTACTAAAGACAAAGTTAAACCCGACTGAGTTGAGGGTAGGAATCAATGCCCTGAAAACTCAAAGGGATAATCAGCTATTGGTAGAATCCGAAAACAAGGCAGACATAGATACCATTTCTAATAAAATAAAAGAGGTTTGTGGGGAGGAATTAGAAAGTTATACACCCAAATTGAGAAATCCGAAGTTGATCATTTTTAATGTTCCAAAAGAAATAAATACTCTTAATGCTGTAGCAGCCATAATATCGCAGAACAATGACTTGGCGCTAAATGGGAACAACATCACAGCCAAGTTTGCTTTTCTAGATAAGAAGAAGCATAAGAACTTAGTCATAGAAGTCAATGCAGAAACAAGGAAACGCCTAGCGGGAAAGAAAATCAAATTAGGGTGGAGCATTTGCAGGAGTGAGGATTACATGTCAGTTACCCGCTGCTACAAATGCAGTAAATATAACCATACAGCAAAAGAATGTACTGGAAATGTGGTGTGCCCCCTTTGCGCACAAAGTCATGAGCTGAAACAATGTGAAGCGGCCGTGGCAAGCTACCGTTGTATTAACTGTATCAATTACAATAAGTACAACAAAGCGACACTTGTCGATGTGAATCATTCCTCACTCGATAGAAGTTGTGGTTGCTATAATGCTATGCTTAAGAGGTACGTAGAAAAAATAGATTACTAATATGGGAAAACAAAGGAATAGACAGTTAAGACCATTACGTTGTATACAGGTTAATATACAACATAAAAGGGCTGCAACAAACAACTTAATTCACATATTGAGTGAACAACATATAGATATAGCTTTCGTCCAAGAACCCTACATTGTACACAATCACCTTGCTGGCATACCTAAATCTTTCAGGACTTACGCATGTGGACAGGGGAGGAAACGAGCAATCATCATTGTAAATAACAAAGAAATTGATGTACTTCTAATTAAACAACTTTCACATGAAGACTGTGTCATGGTAGAAATGAGTTATGGGGATTTCAAAATTTACGGAATAAGTGCTTATTTTGACATAACACAGGAAATTGAAGGTAAAGTAAGGGAAATAGAACAGATTGTGAACCATTCGAAAGGCACAGGATTAATATTAGCAGTTGACAGCAACGCTAGAAGTAAAACATGGCACGACGTCCTAACCAATAAACGGGGATTGTTTCTAGAAGAATATATTACCACATCCGATCTTTACATAATAAATGAGCTTTCAGAACCTACTTTTGAATCGACAAGAGGCAGCAGCCATGTTGACCTAACGATATCAGACACCCTAATGCTACGGCACATCACAGATTGGGAGTGTGGCACACAAGAGAGTTGCTCTGATCACAAAATTTTAATGTTTAATATTAACCCCGGTAAACAAGTGTTCTCAAGCACTACAGGGTATATGGGACCGAGGTATATAATTAACAGTGACAATTTTCAGGCATTCGATAAGGAGTTGATAAATAACATGGCCATTAATTTAAAATGTGAAAGCAACAACAACAAAAATTTGGACAAACTGGAGCAAGAAATGTGTGAGAAGTTGCAAAATTTCGAAAATGTAAATGAAATAGTGGACCTTAGTTTTTCAGGAATTACATCAGCATGTCATTCAGCGTTCAAGGTGTCAAAAGCAAGGAGACAGACAGACCAGAAACCGGTACCTTGGTGGACAGACGAGCTGACAGTACTAAGGAAAAGAACAAATGCTTTACGAAGAAGATACCAAAGGACTACCAATAGTGAACATCTAAGAACGGAGAGAAAAACAGCTTATTTAAAAGGGAAAAGAGAATATGAAGATAAATTACAACAAGAAAAAATAAAGTCATGGAAAACCTTGTGCTCAGCACAAAATGAGGCGAATCCTTGGGACATCATATACAAACTAGCATCAGGAAAAGTTAGAACCACTCCAATATTAACTACACTCAAACGCAACGATAACACATACACGGAAGATACTTGTAGCACTCTGGAATACATGCTTGCTCATTTCACCCCCGAAGACAATCAGGAGGACGACAATGAAACCCACAGAAGAATAAGGATAGAAATTCAAAAGCCAATGCCAACAGATGACGACAAAGAATTTACGAGTGAAGAGATAATCTCAAGTTTGAAAAAATTTAACTCGAAGAAAACCCCAGGGATGGACGGATTAACTAGTGACATAATTCTCAGAGTATTTAATATCTTCCCAAAGTATTTCACTGCACTGTACAATATATGTCTCAGAAAAGGAAAGTTCCCACAGAAATGGAAACACTCCATTATTATTCCAATTACTAAACCCGGAAAAGAAAACTGCAACGATGTCTCCAAATTTAGACCTATCAGCCTGCTTAACATCGGGGGAAAACTGCTAGAAAGACTTATGATAGACAGAATTTTATTCCATATAAATTCTAATGACCTGTTCAACAGCAACCAATATGGGTTCATCCCACAACGTGGAACAGTTGACGCTGTAATGCAATTAAAGGAATTTGTAGAAAACAGTCTGAAGCAGAAACAGTGCACAATTGTAATAAGTCTGGACGTGCAAGGTGCATTTGATGCTGCCTGGTGGCCCAGCATTTTGAAGAACCTCAGAGAACTGAAGTGTCCAAGAAACTTGTACAATTTAGCCGCAAGCTATTTTGGTGAAAGAAAAGCAACTCTAACAATAAACAACTACAGCGCAGAAAAAGAAATCCAGAAAGGCTGTCCACAAGGCTCATGCTGTGGCCCGGGATTCTGGAACATATTATATAATTCCCTCCTGAATCTACCATTCTCCAAGAGAACTAAAGTTATAGCCTTCGCGGATGACTTGCTCATCTTAACAAAAGGAGACTTCAAAGCAGAAGCAGAAAATTACGCAAACCAGGATGTGAAGAAAATAGAGAGATGGGCTCTTAACAACAAAATGGTATTCAACACTAATAAGTCAAAAGTGATGTTAATATCAAGGAAAAGAAGGGGCGACAAGAACGTCAGTATCCTCCTAAATGATAGGGTACTAGTACAAGTAGAGGAAATGAAATATCTAGGAATTCACTTGGATAGCAAATTTAACTTCAATGCGCATATAGCCCACACAGTAGAAAAATCTCTGGGACTAATCAATATGCTGGCAAGAACAGCGAAACTTCAATGGGGCTTGGGTCATAAAGCGCTCAAGACAATTTATGAAGGCGCGCTCGTACCAATCTTAACTTACGGAGCTCCCGTTTGGAAGGAAGCAGTGCAGAAGCAGAAAAATATTACAAAATTCAAGCGTGTACAAAGACTCATGAATATTAAGATAGCCAAAACGTTCAGAACAGTATCATACGAGGCCTCGTGCGTGTTAGCAGGAGTTAAACCTATAATGATAACAATAGAAGAAAAAACTGAAATATATACAGCAACGAAATCCCTAAACCAGGAATACGACGCTCCATTAGAAGTGAAGTATTGGCGGCACCCCGCGGAAACAGCAATCATCCATCAAGTCGAAAAACACACCCTCTACCAGACTGAAATATATACAGACGGCAGTAAAACCGGAGGAAAGGTAGGAGCGGCAGCAATCGTATACACAAATGGAGAAGTGACTCACAGATTTAAGTTTAAATTGGGTGAAAATTGCACAAACAACCAGGCAGAGCAAATCGCTGTATTGAAAGTCTTAGAAAAACTCCAAGAACTACAGGATATTGAAGAAAACAGGAAAAGAGTAGCAATATACACTGACAGTCAGATAACTCTAGATTCATTGAAGAATAAAATGAAACATCCCAGATTAATAGAATCTATCAGAACTAAAATAATTGAATTGACAGAACAAAACTGGATAATCCACTTTGGCTGGGTCCGAGGACACGCTGGGATAGAAGGGAATGAACTAGCCGATCGATTAGCAAAGGAAGCAGCTGCAGAGGAAGGAGAAGCAGTCTACGAGAAAATATCCAAGGACGTAATTATCACAAGAGTGAATGAAGATGGAATCAGGAGGTGGCAAACAGAATGGGACAAAACATCCAAAGGTGCGACAACGAAGGAATTCTTCCCAAGCATCATCGATCGTATCAAGAGCAATATAAGAATTACACCAAATTTCACTTGCATAACATCTGGACACGGCAATATACGAAGCAACCTGCACAGATTTAAAATCATGGACGAATCAATTTGTCCATGTAATACAGGAGAACAGACTGTGGATCATCTCTTGTTTCACTGTCCTATCCTCGGCAAACAAAGGAAGGATCTTGCAGCAGCCATAATTCACCAGGGCGGGAAATGGCCGACTGCAAAGAAGGACCTCACAAGAAGATTCATAAGACAGTTCAGCAGATTCGTAAATGCAATAGACTTTAAAAAGTTATAATAATTGTGATAGATATTGTGACCACACTGTGATTTTACGCTAGCGAAATGTCAATATATAGGAAGACATCTTGTCAAGACATTGTTAAAAAATATGTTATGTAAATTAACTTAATTAAATTAAATTGATGAATCATTGTGACCGACACGCCAGTTCAGACGCGCAGTACTAAGATATTATTATATTAAAATAAGTGGTTCAACAGTATTATAAAGGTCGCAGGCTAAAAAAAAAATAGAACAATGTACTTTGGCCAATGTATCGCAAGTCGCTCTGAACCGATGTCTCGGAATATAAAGCATGTAGTATTACATTGTAATGGGGCATGCTGCTCAGACTTTTTAAATAAAAAAAAAAAAAAAAAATAATAATAATAATAATAATAATAATAATAATAATAATAATAATAATAATAATAATAATAATAATAATAATAATAATAATAATAATAATAATAATAATAATAATAATAATAATAATAATAATAATAATAATAATAATAATAATAATAATAATAATAATAATAATAATAATAATAATAATAATAATAATAATAATAATAATAATAATAATAATAATAATAATAATAATAATAATAATAATAATAATAATAATAATAATAATAATAATAATAATAATAATAATAATAATAATAATAATAATAATAATAATAATAATAATAATAATAATAATAATAATAATAATAATAATAATAATAATAATAATAATAATAATAATAATAATAATAATAATAATAATAATAATAATAATAATAATAATAATAATAATAATAATAATAATAATAATAATAATAATAATAATAATAATAATAATAATAATAATAATAATAATAATAATAATAATAATAATAATAATAATAATAATAATAATAATAATAATAATAATAATAATAATAATAATAATAATAATAATAATAATAATAATAATAATAATAATAATAATAATAATAATAATAATAATAATAATAATAATAATAATAATAATAATAATAATAATAATAATAATAATAATAATAATAATAATAATAATAATAATAATAATAATAATAATAATAATAATAATAATAATAATAATAATAATAATAATAATAATAATAATAATAATAATAATAATAATAATAATAATAATAATAATAATAATAATAATAATAATAATAATAATAATAATAATAATAATAATAATAATAATAATAATAATAATAATAATAATAATAATAATAATAATAATAATAATAATAATAATAATAATAATAATAATAATAATAATAATAATAATAATAATAATAATAATAATAATAATAATAATAATAGTAACAATAATCATAATAATAACAATAATAATAACAATAGGGCAAAATGAGTGGAACAAAGAAAAACTAAACAGTCAATACACAGGCATAAAATATATAACTAAGGAAGAAGACCGCAAAAAGTATCAAGAAACACTACTGTATGAGATAGCAAAACAGTTCTGCGGAACAGAAAAAGAAATTAACATTGAAGATATGTACAACCAACTATCCAGACAAATACAAAACTCAGTGAACATAGAGGAGGTAATAAATAAATACAGTGCAGCCCAAACGATAGCATGCATGAGGGCCTTCAAAGTTAGCAATACATTCACTAAAACAGCCAACCTAAAACATAAAACAGTTCCATGGTGGAATGACGAACTTACAGTTATGAGGAAGAGGGTGAATGCTTTCAGAAGAAAATACCAGAGAACACAAAACAACAATGATCTCCGAGAACAGCGGCAAAAACTCTACTTCGAAGAGAAAAGTAAATACCAAACAAAACTAAAAAACTCAAAGATCCTATCGTGGAAAGAATACTGCAACAACACCACCTCAAATCCCTGGAATATAGTGTACAAGACTGCCTCAGGAAAAACAAAAGACAGCCAAATGATAACAACTGTCATAAACAAGGAAGGAAAGTATACAAGAGACTTAAAAGAAACATTGGAATATACACTCAACTATATCATCCCAAAAGACAATGAACTGGAAGATACAGAACACCACAAACAAATAAAGCAAGAAATAGAAGAACCGGTGAATACAGCAGACGATAGAAAATTTACAGAAGAAGAAATTAAATCAACTATCAAAAATATAGATCATAAGAAAACTCCGGGAGAAGATGGAATAACCAGCAAAGTACTGATGTGGACAATCGACTGCCTCCCTCAAACAGTAACATCTATATACAATGGATGTTTGGAAAATGGATATTTCCCAAAGAAATGGAAAAAGGCCAGAATAATACCAATCACCAAACCAGGAAAAGAGAAGCTCTTAGATCCATCCAAGTTCAGACCTATAAGCCTATTAAACGTAGGAGGGAAAGTCCTAGAGAAGCTACTCATATTGTTGTCGACGGGCCCTTAAACACCACACTCACTCACTCACTCACGCTACTCATAAGTAGAATCAACCACCACCTCTATAAGAACAAATTACTAAGTGAAAATCAATATGGCTTCAGGCCCCAAAAAAGCACCACTGATGCAGCAATAGCAGTTAAAGAATTTATAAATAAAGCGTTTAGCAATGGACAAATTACAGCGATTGTTAGCCTGGACGTAAAAGGAGCCTTTGATTCAGCGTGGTGGCCAATAATCCTAAAGGCCCTAAAAGATTTCAAGTGCCCTAGAAACCTGTACAACCTCTCCAAGAGCTATTTTAAAGACAGAGTGGCCTTCATCAATTCTAACAACATCCAAGTTGAAACAACAGTCAACAAAGGTTGCCCTCAAGGGTCCTGCAGTGGACCGGGGTACTGGAATATACAGTACAACAGTTTACTAAACCTGGAGTATGAAAAGAATACAAAAGTCATAGCATTTGCAGACGACCTATTAATTGCAGTCAGAGCAGAAACAGAAGCAGAAGTAGAGAACTTCATGAACATTAATATTAGAAAAGTCACACAGTGGTCGATTGAAAACAAAACTCACTTCAATGAAAACAAGTCAAAATTAATATTAATATCAAGAAGACGGAAAAAGAGAAAGACAATAGATATCTACATGAATGGGAAACAAATGGAGCAAGTAGAAAAGATGGATTACTTAGGCATAACCATAGACAGCCGATTCACTTTCAACGACCACATAAACAAAGTGAGTGAAAAATGCATCAAATTAATCAATGCACTTTCTAAATCGGCAAGGATAGTTTGGGGCTTAAAACATCAGGCTCTAGAAATAATATATAAAGGAGCAATACTGCCAATTCTGCTATACGCTGCACCAGTCTGGATGGAATCATTAGAAAAGAAACACAATCAAATGAAATATGTTAGAGTTCAAAGATTAATGCTCACAAGGATGGCAAAAGCATATAGGACAATTTCCCATGAAGCACTCTGCATAATCACGGGAACAATACCCATAGACTTAAAGGCAAGAGAGGTGGCTGAACTATATAACGTAAAAACAGGAAAAACCAACACTGAATACCAAATAGACCGCCCGGAAAACCCCAAGAATTGGCTCCACCCAGCTGACTTTCAAGGCACAAAAGAACCAAAAATAGGAAACAATGAAAATACAGTGTGGCAAATATATACAGATGGAAGCAAAAGTGACGTAGGAGTGGGAGCAGGAGTAGCCATATACAGACAAAACCAACTGATAAACAAAAAAAAAAATACAAACTCAATGAAAGATGCTCAAATAATCAGGCAGAGCAACTGGCAATTGCAAAAGCGCTGGAATTGTTAGAAACGACGGACACTGAAGACACAGATAACAAAACAGTAACCATACACACAGACAGCAGAATAACAATTGACTCCATAGACGATTGCAATAATCACAATAACCTAACAGAGAAAATACGAAGAACTACAGCAATACTAAGAGCAAAAGATTGGAAAATACAATTCAAATGGGTAAAGGCTCATATTGGAATAGAGGGTAATGAAGTGGCTGACAGACTGGCAAAGAATGCAGCAAAAACTAAGGAAATATACTACAACAAATTACCGATCACCGCAATAAAACAAATTCTTCGGAAATCAACAAAAAACAAATGGCAGCAGAAATGGGAACAGAGTACAAAAGGCACAACCACAAAGGAATTCTTCCCAACAGTGGAAAGCAGACTCACAAACAGGTTCTACCTAACACCAAACATGACAACAATACTTACAGGACACGGAAATATCAACACTTATCTCAACAGACTCAAGATCGTTAGCAGCCCTGAGTGTTCATGCAGGAGAGGAGCCCAAACGGTGGATCACATAATATTCGAGTGCAGTGTGGTGAATAGTGCAAGAGAAACTCTAAAACATAGTGTTCTTAGAACTGATAACTGGCCAACACACAAGTCAATACTAATTAAAAGACATTTAAAATCATTTACAAAATTTGTAAACTCTATAGACTTTCAAGTACTAAAAGGCATTAATGTGCAATACAAGCAAAAAAAAAAAAAAAAAAAAAAAAAAAAAAAACTAAATGGTTCACATCAAAACTGGAAAAATGTATACAAAAATCACAAAAAGAGTGAAAAGCATGTAGTACTACTTATGTAGTGGAGCATGTAGAGATCAGAAATAAATAAAAAAAAATAATAACAATAATGATAATGATAATGATAATGATAATGATAATAATAATAATAATAATAATAATAATAATAATAATAATAATAATAATAATAATAATAATAATAATAATAATAATAATAATAATAATAATAATAATAATAATAATAATAATAATAATAATAATAATAATAATAATAATAATAATAATAATAATAATAATAATAATAATAATAATAATAATAATAATAATAATAATAATAATAATAATAATAATAATAATAATAATAATAATAATAATAATAATAATAATAATAATAATAATAATAATAATAATAATAATAATAATAATAATAATAATAATAATAATAATAATAATAATAATAATAATAATAATAATAATAATAATAATAATAATAATAATAATAATAATAATAATAATTAATAATAATAATAATTAATAATTAATAATTAATAATTAATAAATAATAATAATAATAATAATAATAATAATAATAATAATAATAATAATAATAATAATAATAATAATAATAATAATAATAATAATAATAATAATAATAATAATAATAATAATAATAATAATAATAATAATAATAATAATAATAATAATAATAATAATAATAATAATAATAATAATAATAATAATAATAATAATAATAATAATAATAATAATAATAATAATAATAATAATAATAATAATAATAATAATAATAATAATAATAATAATAATAATAATAATAATAATAATAATAATAATAATAATAATAATAATAATAATAATAATAATAATAATAATAATAATAATAATAATAATAATAATAATAATAATAATAATAATAATAATAATAATAATAATAATAATAATAATAATAATAATAATAATAATAATAATAATAATAATAATAATAATAATAATAATAATAATAATAATAATAATAATAATAATAATAATAATAATAATAATAATAATAATAATAATAATAATAATAATAATAATAATAATAATAATAATAATAATAATAATAATAATAATAATAATAATAATAATAATAATAATAATAATAATAATAATAATAATAATAATAATAATAATAATAATAATAATAATAATAATAATAATAATAATAATAATAATAATAATAATAATAATAATAATAATAATAATAATAATAATAATAATAATAATAATAATAATAATAATAATAATAATAATAATAATAATAATAATAATAATAATAATAATAATAATAATAATAATAATAATAATAATAATAATAATAATAATAATAATAATAATAATAATAATAATAATAATAATAATAATAATAATAATAATAATAATAATAATAATAATAATAATAATAATAATAATAATAATAATAATAATAATAATAATAATAATAATAATAATAATAATAATAATAATAATAATAATAATAATAATAATAATAATAATAATAATAATAATAATAATAATAATAATAATAATAATAATAATAATAATAATAATAATAATAATAATAATAATAATAATAATAATAATAATAATAATAATAATAATAATAATAATAATAATAATAATAATAATAATAATAATAATAATAATAATAATAATAATAATAATAATAATAATAATAATAATAATAATAATAATAATAATAATAATAATAATAATAATAATAATAATAATAATAATAATAATAATAATAATAATAATAATAATAATAATAATAATAATAATAATAATAATAATAATAATAATAATAATAATAATAATAATAATAATAATAATAATAATAATAATAATAATAATAATAATAATAATAATAATAATAATAATAGTAGTAGTAGTAGTAGTTCAGAGAATTTTATTATCTTTACTTGTTTCAAATTGTGGGTATTTTCTTAAAAACATTGAGCATTTGATGGTTATTGGGAACCTGTGTTGGGAACCTTCAGTAATATCTGGTTGGCAGCTCTGAGCATTTAATTTTTCTTTTAACATTAAACTTAAAACATCTGTCTTGCGTTTTTAGGGCTTAAGACGAACAAATGGCCTCTAAGATTTTGAAGAATGTAAATGTTAAAAATGTTTCCAAAATGTGGCGTACAGGATCACCGACAGGCGTGGAGATGAAGGAAGGAATAATAGACAAATGGGGTAAGCATTTTAAACAGGTCCTCTATTGATTTTCAGACAAAAAACATGCACTGAACCGTCAGGAAATGATTGGCACAAATGTTTAGCTGTTAAGATTTGAGAACATTTTTAAAACGTAAGGGAACTTAACAGTGGGGTTCTAATTATGTAAATACGCGGTAGTAATGTAGGGCAAAATCCGATGAAGTTTCAATCTAGGACCATTCAAGTTAATCCCTTGCATCATTGCGTACCTTGGAGTCTTATTCATAGGCAAGAGCTGGCCATATCTCCCATCGTCACATGAATGACTGATTTTGGACCCTAAGCCACAAGGTGTAGCCGATGAATGTTTTTTTATAAGAAGTGAGGTTATCGCGGCTCTAGTGAAGCGACGACAAAATGTAGTGGAATGTAGCAAAACTCTAATGAACCACTTCTTCCCTTACGTTGGCACTGTTGGCACTCTCATTCCATCAAGACCAATTTTGGTGTTTTGCTATTAAAGAAAAGTTCCTAGGGTTAAACTGCAGAAAGATGCCGTATATGTATGGCGAGCGTGACGTCATGGCTCGAGCGTTGCCAACAATGAAACATGCTTTCGGTGAAATTACCAACACTACGTAAGTAAATTAGGGATACTGTACATCACCTTCTGAAATGTTTATATCTAAAACCAAGAAGCCTTCAATGAAGGTAGTAATAAGTAGAAATAAGTTTGTATAGAAATGCACATTTAATATGTTTTTACTTGTGATATGGAATTGTGTTTTGTAATATGTAATATCTTTTATGTTCCTCTGTGCTTATATAGTGTATATAATACCATGTTTCCGATGCTGCTGTTATTTTATCATTTTCCCATGCATCAAGCATATATTATCATATTTTTTAATTAATTTTAAATTCACTTGTAATTCATCATTTAAACTCCTATCTCATATGTTTTATCACCTATTATACACTAGCAGTTTCTTTATACAATACATTATGGCTAGTTTATGACAAACAAAAAGGAAATTGTGTTGATATGTTTTTGAATTCCATAGTTGGCAACAGCTTGTTTCCGTGATGTCATTCCATACCAAGCATGTCTACACTGTCTTTCTGCAGTTTAACTGTTTCTAAATAGGGTGCGTGGATTTCATGATTCAAGGTAATAACAGCTATCTACGCATTCCATAAGATCATATTATTCATAATTCTCTCTTTTATTACACTTCATTTTGATGTCCAAGACTAGAAACTAAACTTAGAACTAAACTGAAAAGTGAGCGAGATTTGAGTATTTTGTCAGACATTGTGTAGTAGCGGCAGCTGGAGCATTGCCATTTGAAGAAGCATATATGGTATGTAACCAAAATGGTGATATATGAGTGTGTGATACAACATGCAGTAGAAATAATAAAATGAGTAATATTAATAACTGCCTTGTATAGCACATTCCATATTTTACTTTTCTTCTCTTGTGGCCATGTCTGCTAGGAGAGTGGTGTAGCATTGGCAACAGTGAGGCTACCAAACCATCAATATTGTAATGCATAGGGAAGCTGGGCAGTCTAGAAAGGGTTAATAGTGATACACTAAGTAACAAGGCTTCAGTAGTGATGATGATGATGATGATGATGATGATGAAAATAGTAACAACAATCCTAACTGTGAACTAGTTTTATTCCCAGAAGGTAGTGGTCCTTATCTCAGGATAATTGGACAGCACCATATTGGGCTCCAAATGGAATAAGGGGAGAGAACTTCAAAATTTTAAATGGTGCATGCTATAAATCTGAGATATTCTTATAGCTCTTAAACAAGGCCATCTCTATGTTTACAGGCTGAAAAAGATTATATTCTTGACGTCATTATCTGAGGCTTATATTATTGCTTGTTTAGTAACATATAAAAATAAAGACCCTCTTGTCTGTATCCGTAACTTAGGAATGCAGCACTTTAACATTTAGTTGGAAGTTGCCTGTGGCTCACAAGGGGTCAATAAATAATTATCTAGTAATTAAGTGAACAAAAGTCCACATTATTAAACAGTGTTGAGTACATAATGCCTAGAAAGTGTTGTGTGCAAGGTCGTACGCCTAAACAATAAAGCAAGTGTTGACAAGTATAGTACAATGTTTTCATTTCCTAAGGAAACAGCAGTGCATACGTGCTATTCACAGGGATAATCGTGAAGCACATGTTGCTGCTGTTTTTCTGAACAGCAAATACTGTCACGCGAAGTGATGGGTAGTACTTAGAACAATTGCTAAACTTACTGAAAATGCATGCCCTTCTCTGTTTTCTAATTTGCCATCCTACTTAACTTCAGAAGCAGTTCCCAAATGTAAGGGTCCAGAAAGAGGAAGAAGGGAAATGTTGGAAACTGATGCAGCAGTATTTCTAAATGGCTCAAAGATGACAAAATTGTTGATTTTCAGAGCTTTAAAATAGAATTAGAACATGAAATCACAGGAATTCACTATAATCATAAAGGAAAACAATGTGTGTGTGTGTGTGTGTGTGTGTGTGTGTGTGTGTGTGTGTGTGTGTGTGTGTGTGTGTGTGTGTGTGTGTGTGTGTGTGTGTGTGTGTGTGTGTGCGTGCGTGTGCGTGCGCGTGCGGGCAGGCATGCACGTGTTCGTGTTTAATACTGAAGACATACCAGAACTTATAGGAGCATTGAAAATTAACTCCAGTTTTATTGGATAGAGTCAACATGAAAAATTCAATGTCATGGCCGGGATTTGAACCACGGATCTCCTGGTTTCCGTCCAGTCGCTCTAACCCATTGAGCTACCATGGTCAACGTGCTGTCATGACATTAAATTCTCCATTCGACTCGTATAGTTCGCCGGTAGACCACTAGGGGCTCTCGCATCCAAGATACACTGTTTGTGGCGACTTACTATCGTAAGTACTTGAATCCAAGGCTTCATCATTTAACTCTTATTATTTTAGTTAACGGATGGAAATTAATCATTTCTTCACATTAGCCATATATTGGCTAAGGTTTTTGAGCTACCATGGTCAGTGTGCCGTCCTGACATTAAATTCTCCATTCTCCATTTGACTCAATGGGTTAGAGCAACTGGACAGAAACCAGCAGATCCGTGGTTCAAATCCCGGCCATGGCATTGAATTTTTCATGTTGACTCTATCAAAAATCTTAGCCTATATACGGCTAGTGTGAAGAAATGATTAATTTTCATCAATTAACTAAAATAATCCAGTTTTATTATTCAGGTTCTGCAGGCTAAAACTCATAATGAGTTTTTGGTAAAAAAACTGATATTGGATAAATGGTCCAAATTTATTTATTTATTTATTTATTTATTTTTTGTAATTTACGTCCTCCAACGTTAAGTCATATCGGACAATGAATGGAATGGGTGAAATGATGCTCAAATGGGTCCAGGTCCGTAGAGCTTAGAGTTACCCAACATTTGTCTTTCAGGATAAGGGAAAACCCCGGAAAATACCTTATCCAGGTAACTCACTGTGATCGAGATTCGAACTGAGGACCTCTTGAACGTGAGGTAGACATGCTACCATCTATGCTACCAAGGCGGGCTCCACATTTGATGATTTTTTGAGTCATCTGAGTGGGTTTACAATAGCAGATGATCAGAGCATAAACTAATTGAGGCTGCCAACATTTTAAAGGAATACAGGGAGGAAATGAATGAAGATTCCACAGAATATCCAAAACTAAGTTCCTCAGAACAACAGGTAAAAGTGGTGATTCAAAAGTTAGTTAAATGTACACCCTATACCTTGTTATGAGCATGGTCAATTAATTTATCTCTATAGTCAAATATAAGTCACCAGTGGTTCTGAAACCGTGACTTCTGTTTCCTTCCAACTCCTATAAACAAAAAACTTATTGCTCTTGTTACCCCATTGAGTATAAAGTAATGTGACAGTCATATGCTTATTTGCTTGTGTTGAGTTGACTGTGATAATGCCTCCTGTAGTTACAAAGGTAAAAGAAAACACTCTTCATAGCCAAACATGTAAAGGTGATTCCTTATGTGTACAGATACCTTAAAGAAGAGACAACGCATAAGGATTGCTATTCTCCTGAGCATTTCAGAGTAATTTAGGAAGTCCAAGAAAGAGTTGCTGCTGCCACCAGTGTCTCCCAGAGTTCTGTTTGCAGAAATATGAAGAGGAAGGAACCAGTTTTGGAACTCCTGGAAGAAAAGACAGTGTCACCAAAAGAGTAACAGGATTTGACAATTTTGGCAAGTGTGTACATGAGTTCTACACCCAAGAGAAGACCACACCAACAGTAAGAATACTTCCGCAGAAATTATGCACCACAATCAATTTCCAAGGTGGATCGTCCAGCCTTTGCCTCATAATAAAGATTGCAGAAAGACAAGAAGCAATATACGTGTGCTGATTGAAAGGCACGACGTATGCTCTCTGTGTGAGAATTATCTCACAGATCTTCAGAAGTACAGTGTTTACAATAGTTTACAAAGACAAGACCTACATCCATAGTAGCCACACAGTTCCCAAAACATGGTCTGATGGCAGCTGCACAGATTTTATGGCACCAGTATCAAAAGGGGGATAACTAATAATTCTCCGTGCAGGCAAAAAGTTTTGATTCATACCTCATTCCCTCCTTATTTATAAATCACAACAGAAAACTGGAGATTTTCATAAAAAAATGGATACTGAAAATTATATTAATTTTGTGCTTCATTGTATCATAGTCCTTACGAATTGGAATTGAAAATTATGTTGGTTACGCACAATGTTAATCGCAAATTTACCCCCTAATTTGGTAAATTAATAATAGATAATGCCTCTTACCACAATACACAAGTAGATAAGCCTCTAAAGTCAAGTTCTTTGTGAAAAGATATGCTTTCTTGGTTACAAAATCACAATATCCTGTTTAATGAAAATAGCACACCAAAACAAAATTGCTAATTCTAGCCAGCAAGCCGACTCAAAAGAACTTTTTTTTAACCAATACACATTGGTAATATATATTAAAAATATTTTTTTTATATTCAAAGTGTAACCATACAACCTTATAGCTATTTTGGATGAAATGAAAATGTTCAAAATTTTGCCCATGAAAGGATAGCAAGAAGTGAATAGATTTTGCAGCATCCTTGGAAGATACAGAACATAATACCAACTTTGATATTTATCGACACAACAAATCTGAGAGGCCCGCCTCCCTAGCGTAGATGGTAGCATGTCTGCCTCACGTTCAAGAGGTCCTGAGTTTGAATCTCGGTCAGGGTGAGTTACCTGGATAAGGTTTTTTCCGGAGTGTTCCCTTATCCTTAAAGACAAATATCAGGTAACTCGAAGCTCTATGGACTCCGGGGTCATTTGAGCATCATTTCACCCATTTCATTCATCGTCCAATATGACGATATTGGAGGACGTAAATTACACCAAAAAAATCTGAGGCATTACATTCACATGACTGTGTACTTCTATTGTACACACATTATTCTTACAAAAGTTTATTTTTCCGTCCATTTAATTTTACTCGAGGTACACGTTTGTAGACATAGCTATGTATCTCTGCAAAGGCGAAAAACGATACTTAGATGTTTAAAAGCTGAATGCTGTACTATACTGGCATTAAAAATCCAGTGTTTCCATGCAATCACAAAAAAAGAGGTTCATATCAAAAGGGCTTTAAAAATGTCGAAATACTGTAACAAATAACAAAATCAATTACTGATAATCGCACTGTGTGCTAATGTTCACTCAGAATGAACATGAATGGTCAGTGCAGTCAAATAATTAAATTGTCACCACTAAATTGGACAATAGCAATTGTTTTGAACAGTCTATTGTTCTGTCAGGAAGACAGGTTACTTGTTCCCTAACCCTAGTATCAGTATATAACGTAACAATGGCTGCGGGCATTGACACTGGTCCCTTCTCAGGGCTGGTTGTCCTAGCCAGGAATCCGATAATATTAATAGCATGTTCCCTTGGAGCAGCCTGCGGTAGATTTCGTCGTTGATTTTTTTTCACCACGCGATATTGTCCTAGCCATGGTTGTTGAAGCATGGGGCAATGCCCCTTCGTCTGGGTAGGCGGTATAGCCATACCAGATCACCCTCTTGGAAACTTTGGCTGTTTCCTTGCCAGTTGTACCGGATCTTGATCCGGACGCTTGCTACTTGAATATGTTAATGGGACATCTTGTGTGAGCCATGAAGACGACCTACAAAGTTCTCCACTTAGTTGACTGCTGGTGTTCTGCCCTAGGGAGGCTCCCATATATCAGGTTCCTGGAAGACTCAACACCCTGCCCAAAATAACATTCGCTGCATCATCCCAGTGATATCATTGGTTGACGAGTGGTGCGCTGGCAAGAAAAGTGGCACCCTGGCATCCCTAACACTGGTGGTTGGCCACAACTTCCTCAGATCTTCGAGGGTGTTCAGTACTGCTCGGCCATGCCGCCTGACTGCGGGTGAAGTGGCTTTGTGTATTGTGTACATCTTGTGCACTCGGAGTTGTGCCAGCGCTTCTGTCATTAGGTTCGACTCAAACTTTGTGCCTTGATTGCTGTGCAGTTCCAGTGACACTTCATAACTGTAGAAAAGTTCTTCCACATGGCAGCCCGTGTTCATCTTGGTTTCCTGGTTAGAGACCGCATACATCACCCAGCCACTTACTGAAGTAATCCATGGCCATCAGATATTTGTCACCTCTGTCGGATACAGGAAACAGTCAAGTTATCTCCACGCCGATGAGCTCGATGTGTGTTCCCACATTCTACTACTGCATGAGGTCCTGGCTCTTAGTGTGCAGGATGCGTCTTGACGCTTATAACATTGGTATGAGCCTCAACCAGTAATACCTCTGTCATAACTTGTCAATCATTTGGTTGGATCCAAGAAGCCCCCGAAGGAACCTGCATGTACTTCCTCGAGGACTTCAAAACCTTACTACGAGGAAGCACCAGCTGCTCCAAGACTTCCACCTTCTGTTCAAGGCAAAAGGGCTGCTTATGAAGTTGCTAAAGTTGTCACTAAATTCTCAGGAGATATTATACAATGGATACCATTCTGGTCTCAGTTTAAGAGAATTTGTGAAAGCAATGAATTACAAGATGCAGAGAAAATTGTGTATTTAAGAGAGTCAATAATTCCGGCACAAGGGCACAAGATCTCGTGAATGGATTTCCTCCGACTTGTGAGAAATACCTCGAAGCTGTACAACTGTTAGAAGCATGTTATGGTCACAGAGACTTGTTAATAGAAGTTTATGTCAGGGATTTAATTAATCTAGTGACAGAAAAACTGCCTCTTTCAGTTTTGTATGATAAGATCACTAGAAACAATGGGATTAACCACAGATAGCTATGGCACGTCTTGCTTAAGTGATGAACTCATCCATTTTTGGCAAAGAGCAGGAAGCTGGAGCACAGGAATAGCTAAAGAATATTTTAGCCTTTTTGAAATCTGAAGTAGATAATGATGAGGAGGATTAGTAGTGCTAGAGTAACTGATACAATGCTACTGCTCAGGGTTTACCATAAACTGTAGGAGTAGTAAATGTATGTGTTTTCTGTGGTGAAGAGAGTCCACAGGCTAAGAATATGGCATCTGAAGAAAAGAAGGCAAATTGTCAAAGAAAGGTGCTGTTTCAATGTCTGCACAGAAGTTTCACATTCATCTCTCTTGTAATGCTTGTAAACGACAACACTATCCAATCATGTATTAGTCTTCTGAAAGAAAATTGCAAGAACACAGAAGCATCATCTCAGTCCAAGCCAGTTACAAATTTTTCTATCAATTACTCTTGTGTATATCTTCAAAGAATCATAGTTAAAATTATGTATGGATATAAGGTGGAAGTTGTTCGTGTTCTTCTGGATTCAGCATCCCAACATTCTTACATCTCTGAAAGTTTAACAAAGAGACTAGATTATTTTAGTTAATTGATGGAAATTAATCATTTCTTCACACTAGCCGTATATAGGCTAAGGTTTTTGATACGTAGAGTCAACATGAAAAATTCAATGCCATGGCTGGGATTTGAACCACGGATCTACTAGTTTTCGTCCAGTCGCAATAACCCAGTGAGCTACCATGGCCAGCGTGCCATCCTGACATTAAATTCTCCATTTGACTCATATATTTCCTTGGTATACCACTAGGGGCTCTCGCATCCGAGATACACCGTTTGTGGCGACTTACTATCGTAAGTACTTGAGACCAAGGTTCATCATTTAACTCTTATTATTTTAGTTAATTGATGGAAATTAATCATTTCTTCAGGATGGCATGTTGGCCATGGTAGCTCAATGGGTTAGAGCGACTGGACGGAAACCACTAGATCCGTGGTTCAAATCTGGGCTCTATGTATCAAAAACCTTAGCCTATATACAGCTAGTGTGACGAAATGATTAATTTCCATCAATTAACTAAAATAATAAGAATTAAATGATGAACCTTGGACTCAAGTACTTACGATAGTAAGTCGCCACAAACAGTGTATCTCGAATGCGAGAGCCCCTAGTGGTCTACCAAGGAAATATATGAGTCAAATGGAGAATTTAATGACATGATGGCACGTTGGCCATGGTAGCTCAATGGGTTAGAGCGACTGGACGAAAACTAGTAGATCCGTGGTTCAAATCCCAGCCATGTCATTGAATTTTTCATGTTGACTATGTATCAAAGAGACTAGAACATAAAGCAACTTGGAAGATCACTTTAAGTCATTCTGTGTTTCGTGGTTGTACTGTATCGGCAATAAAACGTGTATTAAAGGTTGTCCTTCAGAATATTGTCACCCAATTATCGGAACGCCAGACGAACGACAGCTGAGAAGGGACCAGAGGCAGCCGAGCCACGCCCTCCCATCAGTCTCTGTCGCTGAGGGGATGATTAGGGAAATGTCACTTAGCGCTGGCCGCCTCTTCCCCCCCTTCCACTGCCATCTGGAACCTTCGCGTGGATTCACGGAAACTAGAGACTTCGAGAAGACGGCGATATTCCTATAAAAAGGGCTGCAGCGAGTGAATTGAGTCAGTCAGTCAGTGCTTGACGAGCTAGTGAACGGACGAGAAGACTGCGTACGTGCGTGTGTAATTGGCAAGTGTCCAACTGTAAGTCGGTGGAAATAAAGAACACTTTTGAGTGGTGCAATTGGACTTTTCATTTCACGGACCCACAATGTCACACTGGTGTCAGGAAGCGGGACATCACCGAACATTACAACCATGGACGCGGCATTGGAAAAGATTCTGGAGAAGATGATGGAAATGAAGGCCGAACTGACATCGGAAATGAAGACGGCAAATGACAGCATCACCGAGAAAATGGAAAATAAGTTGGAGACGGCAAATAACAACTTGGCCGCGAAGATGAACGAGTTAACAAAAACAGAAGCGACAAATAACCTGACCGCGGAACTGAAACAAATGAAGACGGCAAATAACAACTTGGCCGCGAAGATGAACGAGTTAACAACAAAAACAGAAGCGGCAAACAACAACTTGGCCACGACAATGACCGCAAAGATGGCCGAACTGACCAAGGAAATGAAGGTGGCGAACAAGGCTCTCGCCGCCAAATTTGAAGAACAGTTGGCCGGCGTAAAAGAGGACGTCACAGAGTTAGGCGAGCGCGTCGAGGACCTGGCGAGCCGCGTTAATGAGCTGGAAGGAAAAGCCGACAGCAGCGTCAAGTCCCTGAGCGCCATGATGGAGGACGTCGTCGGAAGGAGGTTGAAGGATTTGAAGGCCGACGCGCCGGGACGCGAGACACCGGCGCGCGTCAAAACTCCGAAATATGACGGCGCGTCAACGTTTGAAGTCTTCCGCCGCCATTTCGACACAGTGGCCAAGCACAGCAACTGGTCACCAGGAGAGGAGGCCACAGAGTTAATTGCCAGCCTCCAGGGTCAGGCCGCGGAAGTCCTGAACGCGGTTCAGTCTACGGCGGCACCCAAGGACATCTGGGAGACCCTAGAGAATTGTTTTGGGAACCACCGCTTAGCCGCAGCGTACCGCAGCCAGCTGAAGGCAAGGTCGCAGCAGCCAGGGGAGACGCTGCAGGAGTTCGCCCTGGCAGTTGAACAACTGGCTAGCAGGGCCCTAGTCGACCTGCCACCAGAGTTCGTATCCCGGGAAGCTGCCTACACATTCGTGGACGGGGTACGAGACACGGAGATTCGTCAGCGCCTAATGCTCGGCGATTATAAAACCACCCACGAGGCGCTGAGAGCAGCATTAAGGATGGAGGCGGCCAAAGTAACAGCTATCCCGACGTCGAGAACGAGAAGTGTCCGCTACACCGGAGACAGAAGACCAGCCGAGGGACGCCGGCGAACACCTAGTGGCCTGTGTTGGGGGTGTGGACAGCCCGGACACCTGCAGAAAGACTGCCCACACCAGGAACAGCAGCCGGAAAACGAGTAAGGGCCGTCGTGGAGAGGGGCACGTTGGCGCTATCACCACCGTCCCCTCGAGTGACACTGCGCTCGCGGACGGTTGGGTGCGAGGAAAGCCGTGCCGCGTGCTGGTGGACACCGGGGCAGCCGTGACCATCAGACCTGACGTGGCGGAGGGTTTGCCGACCAGGAAGCCGAGTCGACCATACCAGCTCGTCACGGCATCGGGCGACACCTTGCCTGTGGAAAAGGAGGCCCTGCTGAAGCTGACCTTGGGAAGGAGTACCGTACGTCTGTGGGTGTTCGTCGCGAAGGTGGCTGAGGAGGTGATACTGGGATTGGATGCCCTCAGGAGCCACGAGGCGACGGTCGACGTCGGCAAGAAGGTCCTGTGGCTCAACGGAGAAGAGGTTATACTCCGTCAACCAGAGGAGCGCCTTGGAATTTGCAGGGTCGTCTTGAACGAAGACGTGGTTGTCCCCGCGAGGAGCGAGGTGGTGGTGACGGCGCGACTAGAAGGCCGGAGAACCAGGAACATGATGCTGGACCAGAAGACGCCTGAACACGGATTGTGTGTAGCCAGGCCATTGCTGCCGTGCCGAGAGGAGGTGCCAGTGAGACTGCTAAATCCAACGGACACCGATCACGACGCCAGGCCGGGACGGAGTTGGGAACGTGCGAGCCCGTGGTGAGCGTAACAGCAATCGACAAGACACAGGAGCCGGCGCCGAAGCAACACCTGGGGTCCCGGCTAGAAGGCTTACTGGAGAGGGCGGCCGACCGCAGAACAGCTGGAGAAAGTTCGACAACTACTGAGGCGATACGAGCGCGTCTTCAGCCAAGGAGATAGTGACTACGGCCGCACGGACAAAGTGCTTCACCGCATCGACACCGGAGACGCTCGGCCTATTCGGTATCCACATAGACGCGTTCCGCTGGCGAAGCAAGGGGCTGTACGAGACATGCTGGAGGACATGAGATCCAGGGGAGTGATTGAAGAGTCTGACAGCCCTTGGTGTTCCCCTGTAGTCCTGGTGACAAAGAATAATGGCGAGCTGCGCTTTTGCGTAGACTACAGAAAGTTGAACGCTGTCACCCAGAAGGACTGTTTCCCTTTACCCCGGATTGACGACACCCTGGACATGCTACCTGGTGCACAGTGGTTCTCGACCATGGACCTGAAGTCGGGCTACTGGCAGGTAGCTCTAGACCCGAGAGACAAGGAGAAGACCACATTCTCGACGGGCCAAGGGCTCTGGCAGTTCACGGTTATGCCCTTTGGCCTCTGCAACGCACCAGCTACCTTCCTACGCCTCATGGAGTCAGTGATGAGAGGGCTGACTTACGATGCCTGCCTGCTATACCTGGACGACATCATCGTTGGGAAGACTTTTGAAGATCACCTCAAGAATCTGAGTAAGGTGCTACAGAGACTGCAGGCAACAAACTTGAAGCTGAACGCGAAGAAGTGCCAGCTCTTCCGCAAGGAAGTGAATTTCTTGGGACACATAGTCTCAGCAACCGGAGTGGCCACAGAGCCGGAGAAGACACAAGCTGTGAGAGACTGGTCTCGCCCAAAGGATAAGAAAGAGTTGCGCAGTTTTCTGGGGCTGTGCAGTTATTACCGCCGCTTCATAAAGGGTTCTCCAACATCGCAAAACCCCTCACACAGAGGAACATAGGCCTTATGTGTGGACGGAGGATGCCGAAAACGCTTTCCAGCACCTAAAGGAGACCCTGCGCAGTGCTCCAATTTTGGGTTTCCCCCAACCGGGCGGCGCCTTCATTTTGGACACCGACACTAGCGACCATTGCATTGGAGGTGTCCTATCGCAGATCCAGGACGGCCATGAGTAGGTGATAGCCTACTACAGCAAGACGCTATCCAAGGCAGAGAAGAACTACTGCGTCACCCGACGAGAATTATTGGCGGTAGTAAAGACCATGGAGCACTTCCACAAGTACCTGTACGGTCAGCCATTCCACCTGAGGACTGACCATTCCGCCCTAACCTGGCTATTGAGCTTTAAGAACCTAGAAGGCCAGACAGCACGTTGGGTCCAGAGGCTGCAGGAGTACGACTTCACCTCGGAACATCGTAGAGGGAAGAGCCACGGTAACGCCGACACCATGTCCCGAAGACCCTGTCCAGAAGAGTGCGGCCAGTGCACAAGAGTGGAAGAGAAGGAGCGTGCCGCAGCAGTCCGAGTAGTTGTGGCAGTGCCTGCGAACGGCTGGGATAGTGCAGGCCTGAGGAGGGAGCAGCTGCGGACGCAAGACTTGGGGTCACTCTTGAGGGAAGTGGAGGCAGGGACGAGACCAACCTGGGAGGACATCGCACCGAGGAGCGCCACCTACAAGTCATACTGGGCCCAATGGGACTCGTTGAAGACCAGAGAGGGCGTGCTGTTCCGGTTATGGGAGTCACCCGATGGGAAGACGCAGAGAGAACAGTTGGTACTTCCCCGGAGTAAGCTCGGCGTAGTCTTGGAGGAAGTTCACGCCGGTACTTCAGGAGGACACCTGTGAGCGAACCGAACGATTGACAAACTACGGCAGCGCTACTACTGGCTGAGACTCCGAGCAGATGCTGAGAGATGGTGCCGTCAGTGTCACGTGTGCGCGGCGAGTCATGGCCCCCAGACTAGGAGCCGGGTTCGCATGCAGCAGTACAACGTCAGAGCGCCATTCGAACGGATCGCCGTTGACATTGCGGGACCGTTTCCAGTTTCCGACTGTGGCAACAAGTACCTAATGGTGGCCGTGGACTACTTCACCAAGTGGCCGGAGGTGTATGCCATCCCAAACTAAGAGGCAAAGACAATCTCGGACTGCCTCGTGGAGCAAGTGTTCTGTCGATTTGGGGTGCCGTTAGAGCTACACAGTGACCAGGGTACCAACTTTGAGTCCAACCGAATGAAGGAGGCACTACAAAGGCTTGGGGTGAACAAGTCCTGCACGACGCCTCTAAATCCCCAGTCGGATGGCATGGTCAAAAGAGGAACACCTGAGGAAGGTCATGGCCAGCCATCAGCGAGACTGGGACGTCAAGGTGCCACTGTTCTTGCTGGCCTACCGCTCGTCTACACACGACACAACTGGAATGACGCCAACCAGCTTAATGTTTGGCCGAGAGTTACGCCTTCCTTGTGACCTGGCTTTTGGAAGCCCTCCGGAGGCGAAGCAGCCGGTGACCGAGTATGTGGAGGACTTGGTGGACCATCTCCACGACATGCACAAGATGGCTTGCCAGAACATCCAGAAGGCGAGCGACCGCATGAAGACCAGATATGACAGGCAAGCCAACAGCCAAGGGTTCCAGCAAGGTGACCTGGTCTGGTTGTACCGTCCTACCCGGACCAAGGGACGCTGCCCGAAGCTCCAGCAGCCATGGCAAGGACCGTACCAGGGGGTGAAGAGGATTAACGACGTGGTCTACCGCATCCAGAAGGTTCCCCGAGGGAAGATGTTGGTGGTACAGCTGGATCCTCTAGCCCGCTATGATGGTGCTGTTCGGGACGACCAGCTTTGAGGAGGGAGCAGAGTCAGCCAATTATCGGAACGCCAGACGAACGACAGCTGAGAAGGGACCAGAGACAGCCGAGCCACGCCCTCTTTCACTAACTGAGGGGATGATTAGGGAAATGGCACTTGTCGCTGGCCGCCTCTTTCCCCCCCTTCCACTGCCATCTGGAACCTTTGCGTGGATTCACGGAAACTAGAGACTTCGAGAAGACGGCGATATTCCTATAAAAAGGGCTGCAGCGAGTGAATTGAGTCAGTCAGTCAGTGCTTGACGAGCTAGTGAACGGACGAGAAGACTGCGTACGTGCGTCGGAGGAGTTTACGTAATCGCGAGTGCAAGTGGAACTTCAACGGACGAACTGGTGAATCTTAATTGTGTGCATTACGTAATTCTGTGTAATTGACAAGTGTCCAACTGTAAGTCGGTGGAAATAAAGAACATTTCTGTGTGGTGCAATTGGACTTTTCATTTCACGAACCCACAAAGTCACAATATAGATGGCTGTGCTCAGTTGGAATTAACTGCCCTTGGTCAGCATATTATTTGCAGTCATGTACCTCACCTTACACCAGAACAAGTAAAGGAACTAAGGCTTGTCCACCTGGATGTAGGAGAAGATAAGGACATTGAATTTATTATTGTAGATTTCCTGAGATCAGTATTGTCTAAGGAGTGTAAGAGATGAAACGAGTTGACTGCAGTGAGAACTGCTTTAGGATGGACAGAGTTCAGGTAAGACTTGTTTATTCAAAATATGCAGAGAGAAGCAACACCTATTCTACTCACCATAGAGAAGATCTGCAACCTATGGAAATTAGATGTGCTAGGAATACAGGATCCAATAATATGAGGGCTGTTCAATAAAGAATGATCACAACTTTTTTGACAACGTACCTTTACTCATCCTCATAATTTTGATGGTCCTTCTTGAAATAGTATCCCCTGAATGCGATGCACTTGTCCCAGCGTTTCTGCCAGTCTTCAAAGACATGCTGGAAACTATTTGTTGAGAAATCCTTCAAAATCGCCTCCGCAACCTTCACCACTGCTTCTGATGATGGATAATGTCTCCCACGAAGGCGTTTCTTCAAGATAGGGAATAGAAAAAAGTCACGTGGGGCTAAATCCGGATTATATGGAGGGTGAGCGATGCACTCCATGTTTGCAAGATATTCAGCAACATCATTGGCAATATGTGACTGTGCATTATCGTGGTGCAGCATCCAGCCTGCTTCACTGAAATGTGGTCTTTTGCACCTGATATGGACTCGCAATATTTTCAGGACATCCCTGTAGTATTGTCCACTTACTGATGTGTGTGCAGGTACAACATGCTGATTAACCATTCCATGAATATTAAAGAATGAGATGACCATATGTTTCCCAGCAGAAGCAACCACTTTTGCTTTTTTCGGTGGTTGATGATGAAGGAAATTTCTACACTGAGCTTTGCTGTTTGCTCTCAGGATTAAAATGATGTAGACAAGTTTCATCAGCAGTGATTACGTTTGAAAGAAACTCCGGATCTTCCTCTAACATCAACTTTAACCACATGTTACATCCATTGCAGCGGTCAGCAATACTGAGCATGTCTGAACTTGCCTGGTTCTCACAGACGGGAACCAGGAGTACCAACAATGAAACTACTACGGCGTGTTTGTTTCACATTAAGCTAACAGAATATAATAAGATTGAAATTTAGTGTGATAAATTATGACTGTAAAAAAAATTATGATCATTCTTTATTGAACAGCCATTGTAGAAAAGAAGAAACAGTAGTTGGAGGAACAAGCAAGGAGGAACTTCATTGAAATAGAGAAGATAAAGGAAGATGGAAGATATGAAGTTCAACTTCCCTGGTTAAATGATCATCTACCATTGGATTTAGCTTATTGCTTCTCTACTCATGAAGCTCCAGAAAAAGAAAATTGGTGTTATTGTTGCCATACGTAAAGCATTTCAAATTTCCATGGCACCTAAAGATCAAGACTTTTTGAGATTTTTGTGGGGTAAGGATGAAATCAAAATATACAGACACAAACCAGTAGTGTTCTGTGTGACGACCCCTTTCCTACTGGGAGCTGTGACTGAGCATCTCTTAGATCAAGCTTGGATAGATGCTCAAGAAAAGGAAGACATTGTTGTCATTCGCATTAATTACTGGTCAACTGAAAGAAAGTTTTTATTGACAGTTGTCTCAAATGAAGATGAGGTGTTCATTAGAGTTGCTCAAGATGTTTTTATCTGTCACTAGTTTGAACTTAGAGGGTGAGAGAGCTTGAATTTAGTGCATGAAGAGGATGATTAGGATGTCAAATTAAATGGAATCGGAAGGATGATAGTCTTAGTTTAAACCGTGATATCCTAAAGGAATGGTCACCAGAGAAGACAACAAAAAGATTGATATTGTTGTACAAAAGATTTATGATCCCATTGGATTTTGAGTTCCAATTATGCTGTTGCCTAAGCGATTGCTCAAATGCTGCACAAAGAATCTTGGAATACCAAGATACCAAAAGGAACCCTAACCAAGTTTGAAAGATGGAAAAATCAGCAGGTCACAAATTCCTAGGAATCTTCCAGAGATATGTCTTGAGTTCCAGCTTGCATGTATATGCCAGTGGTAGAAAATAGGGAGATCTCAGGCTGCTTATATGCATATGTCTTAATGGTGCTGTCAGTAACAGGAATTGGTTTAACTCATGCAATAATTGAGATAGATATTGTAAGGTTTGACGTCTTAAGGGGTGGAATCGGTGAAATTTGTCAAAAATGACAAAAAATGACATTTTCCGTTTTTTGCCTTAAAATTATGTTTAAACATTGTAGTGTCAGAATCTGCCATCAGTTAAGCCCTAGTGCCATTTAAAGAGCCGCTATGTCATTATTTAAATGCCCGATTGCAGGTGTGCGTGGCCATTTATATTGCCTTTGCTAGTGTATCGCAAAGAAATTGATGGAATTCTCACGTTTAAACTACAGTTTGATTCTGTAACGGTGGTAATGTGCAGAGACATCTTCTGGATGTTTGTGGAAGCTACTGAATACGTCTGCTATCATTTTATATATTTTCTAGACTTTCTCATTCAGCATCCTGAAGATGGTAGATGCATGCTCCCGAAATGTCGATGTCACATCATCTTACCTGGCTCGAAGCCCGAGAACGCCTAGAACATATATGCTGCCAGGAAAAATTCAGCTCATATTTTATTTATTGTTTTCCACTTACTACTTTTGACAGTAAGCGAACATTTCCACTTACATGTGATGTTTGTGAAATATGGTTTACATGCAAGTGAAAGCTGTGGATAGCAGCTTATATTAAATTACTATTGTTTAGAATAGGAATTAAGCCTGATTTAAAATTGTATTGCTTTCTTGTTGCAACAGTAGGTATATAATTCATACCAGGTTAGGTTAGGAGTACAGTGGCTATTTTGAAGCAAAATATGAAACGTTAAGGTTTTATAGCCATAATAGTTTGTAATGATACTAGAATGTTCTGCTTGAGGTAAATGTTAAGTGAAAACATATTATAGCCCAAGAGTTACCAGTGATTCTAGTAGGTCACCTTTTGACGTAAATAGAAGAATGGTTGATGTATTTCAGGGCATTTTGTAAGGGTCATATTTCGATGCAGAAGTTTTGTATGATCATGGGTATGAATTGCATGAAGTATTCTACTTACAATTTCCATCTTATAGACAAAAATAAAGAGATTAGTTAGTACTATTCTACTGGAGAGTTGGATCAAAGGAGAAGCACAGAATGCTAATGAAAGTTTGCATGGAGTAAATGTCACAAAAAGGTTTTTGTATTAAGAAAGAAATTGCAAATTGAAGTGATTGCAGCTGTTAGTGAATTTAATATGGGTTATAAAGTTAGTCTAAATGTTAAGGCAAAAGTTGCAGCAAGCAAAGTAAGTCCTGTTAGCAAGAAAATTAGCAGTATTAGGTGATAGGTGAAAGCTAAAACAAAGTGCTCAAAGTTCATTGAGCAAATATAAATCTGCCAGGAAGCAGTTAAAAGTGTCTAAATTAAAAGAAGAGGATAATAAACTAGCTGAGTGATCTTTATATAGTGCAGGAGGCTTTTGAAACATAGAATAAAACGAAGTATTTCAAAAAGTGAAGTGCCATTGTTACTAAAATTAGGCACATGAGTCAATCTTGTATATACTTTTCTCCACTTATAAGTTTCTTAATGAAGACTAGTTTCTGGGAACTTCTTCCCTATCCTCAGTTCTGTGGTTGACCGATGATGCATCCGGTGTCTGCATGTTGGTTGGTGTTGTGCTGCCATCTTTGCCTGTTTGATCAGTTCTATTTCTTGCTTTATGTTGTGATTCTCAGACCAAAAGTGATGTGCTACGGCTGACTTGTCCATGTGGTTGAATTTAATATTTCTGAAGTGTTCTTTCATTCTTGTTCCTAGATTCCTTTTGGTCTTACCAATGTATATCTTGTCACAATCCCGGCAACTAATTTGGTAAATGGCTGATAATTGAGCTTTTTGGTGTGCTATTTTTTAGAGGGTGGTTTAGTAAATCTCGCCCGAACATTAAGCTTGCTGGCGTCATCCCAGTGGTGTCATGTGTTGACGAGCGGTAAGTCAGTAGGAACAGTGGCATCTTGACGTTCCAGTCGCGCTGTTGGCTGGCCATGACCTTCTGCAGATGCTTCTTCAGGGTCTTGATGTACCTCTCGACCATGCTGTCCGTAGGGGGTGTAGTGGCGTTGTAGTGGCGTTGTGTGGCTCTTGTTCACCCCAAGTCTTTCCAATGCCTCCTTCATGAGGTTAGACTCAAAATTGGTGCCCTGGTCGCTGTGGAGTTCTAACGGCACCCCAAAACGGCAGAACACTTGCTCCATGAGGCAGTCTGTGATTGTCTTCGCCTCCTGGCGCGGGATAGCATAACCTCCGGCCACTTGGTGAAGCAGTCCACGACCACCATCAGGTATTTGTTGCCTCGGTCGGACACTGGGAATGGTCCAGCTATGTCGACAGCGATCCGTTCGAATGCCGCTGCGACGTTGTACTGCTGCATGCGACCACGGCTCCTAGTTTGGGGGCCGCAACTCGCCACGCACACGTGACACTGACGGCACCATCTCTCAGCATCTCCTCGGAGCCTCAGCCAGTAGTAGCGCTGTTGGAGCTTGTCGATCGTTCGATTTGCTCCCAGGTGTCCTGAAATACCTGCGTACATTTCCACCACAACTTCCCGGATCTTACTCCGGGGAAATTACAACTGTGCGCTCTCCGCCTTCCCATCGGGTGATTACCATACCCGGAACAGTGCGCCCTCTTTAGCCTTCAGTGAGTCCCATTGTGCCCAGTACGACTTGTATACAGCGCGTCTGGGTGCGATGTCCTCCCAGGTTGGTCTTCTCCCTGCCTCCACTTCTCTCAAAAGTGGCTCCAAGTAGGCGTCCGCTAGCTGCTCCCTCCTCAGGACTGCGCTAGCCCAGCTGTCCGCAGGCACTGCCGAGACCACTCTGACAGCTGCGACATGCTCCTCTTCCACTCTTGTGCATTGGCCGCACTCTTCCGGGCAGGGTCTTCGGGACATGGCGTCTGCGTTGCCGTGCCTCTTCCCTCTACGATGTTCAGAGGTGAAGTCGTACTCCTGCAGCCTCTGGACCCAACGTGCTGTCTGGCCTTCCAGGTTCCTAAAGCTCAATAGCCAGATGAGGGCGGAATGGTCAGTCCTCAGGTGGAATGACTGACCATACAGGTACTTGTGGAAGTGCTCCAATGTCTTTACTACCACCAGTAACTCTCGCCGGGTGACGCAGTAGTTCTATGCCTTGGATAGCATCTTGCTGTAGTAGGCCATCACCCGCTCGTGACCTCCCTGGACTTGCGACAGGACGCCTCCAATGCAATTGTCGCTGGCGTCGGTGTCCACAATGAATGCGCCAGCTGGTTGTGGAAATCTCAAAATAGGAGCACTGCACAGTGCCTTGTTCAGGTGCTGGAAAGCGCCTTCGGCTTTATCCGTCCACACGTAAGGCCGGTGTTCTTCCGTCAGGCGGGTAAGGGGCTTGGTGATGTTGGAGAAGCCCTTTATGAAGCGGCAGTAATAACTGCACAGCCCCAGGAAACCGCCCAACTCTCGCTCATCCTTTGGACGAGGCCAATCTCGCACAGCCTGTGTCTTCTCCAGGTCTGTGGCCACTCCGGATGGTGAGACTATGTGGCCCAAGTAGTTGACTTCCTTGCGGAAGAGCTGGCACTTCTTTGCATTTAGCTTCAAATTAGTCACCTGCAGTCTCTGTATCACCTTGCTCAGGTATTCGAGATTGTCTTCGAATGTCTTGCCAACGATGATGTCGTTCAGGTATAGCAGGCAGGCGTCATAAGTCAAACCTCTCATTACTGATTCCATGATGCGTTGGAAGGTAGCTGGTGCGTTACAGAGGCCAAAGGGCATAACTGTGAACTGCCAAAGCCCTTGGACTGTCGAGAATGCGGCTTTCTCCTTGCCTCTTGGGTCCAGAGCTACCTGCCAGTAACCAGATTGCAGGTCCAGGGTCGAGAACCACTGCGCATCAGCAAGCGTGTCCAGGTGTCACCATTCCGGAGTAAGGGGAAACAGTCCTTGCTGGTGACAGCGTTCAGTTTCCTGTAGTCCACGCAGAAGTGCAGCTCGCAGTTCTTCGTCACCAGGACTACGGGAGAACACCAAGGGCTGTCAGACTCTTCGATCGCTCCCCTGGATCTCATGTCCTCCAGCATGTCTCGTACCGCCACTTGTTTCGTCAGCGGAACGCGTCTAGGTGGCTGCCAAATAGGCCGGGTGTCTCCGGTGTCGATGTGGTGGAGCTCTCGGTCCTTGCGGCCGTAGTCGCTGTCGCCTTGTCTGAAGACGCGGTGGTATCGTCTCAGCAGTGGTCGAACCTTCTCGAGCAGTTCTGCGGTCATGTGGTCGGTCGCCCTCTCTAATAAGCCTTCCAGCCGGGGCCCCAGGTTTTGCGTCGGCGCCGGCTCATGGGTCTGGTCGATTGGTGTCACGCTGACCACGGGCTCGCACGTCTCCAGCTCCGTCCCGGCCTGGACGTCGTGATCGGTGTCCGTTGGGTTTAGTAGCCTCACTGGCACGGCAACAATATGCTGGTTACACAAAGTCCGTGCACAGGCGTCTTCTGGTCCAGCATCAAGTTCTTCGTCCGCTGGCCTTCCAGTCGCGCCGTCACCACCACCTCGCTTCTCGCGGGGACAACCACGTCTTCCCTTAGGATGGCCCTGCAGATTCCCAGGCGTTCTTCGGGTTGCCGGAGTATGACTTCTTATCCATTGAGCCGCAGGACCTTCCTGCCGACGTCGACCGTCGCCTCGTGGCTCCTGAGGGCATCCAGTCTCAGTATCACCTCAGTCACCTCCGCGACGAACACCCATTGAAGCACGGCACTCCATCCCAAGGTCAATTTCAGCAGAGCCTCCTCTACTGGCAAGGTTTCGCCCGATGCCGTTACAGGCTGGTATGTTCGGCTCAGCTTCCTTGACGGCAAACCCCTGGCTACGTCGGGCCTGATGAGGGTCACGGCTACTCCGGTGTCCACAAGCTCGCGGCCCGGCTTCCCTCTCACCCAACAGTCTGCGACGAGGCTGTCATCCATACGCCGGCTGACGGCGCGCAGTGTCACTTGAGGGGATTGTGTGGATGGCGCCAACGTGCCCCTCGCCACGACGGCCTTTACTCGTTTTCCGGCTGCTCCCTGGTGTGGGCAGTCTCTCTCTAGGTGTCCCGTCTGTCCACACCCCCAACACACACCACTTGGTCTTCGTCGGCTTCCCTCAGCTAGTCTTCGGTCTCCAGTGTAGCGGATACTCTTTGTTCTCGACGCCGGAGTAGCCGTCACCTTGGCCGCCTCCATCCTCAATGCTGCCGTTAGCGCCTCGTGGATAGTTTTGTTGTCGCCGAGCATTAGGCGCTGAGGTATCTCGACGTCTCGTACCCCGTTAACGAACGTGTAGGCGGCTTCCTGGAATACGAATTAAGGTGGGAGGTCGACCAAATCTGTGCTGGCCAGCTGTTCAGTAGCCAGGGCAAACTCCTGCAGCGTCTCCCCTGGCTGCTGCGTTCTTGACTTCAGTTGGCTGAGGTAGGCTGCTGCCAAGCGGTGGTTCCCGATGCGGTTTTCCAGGGCCTCCTGGATGTCCTTGGATGCCGCCGCTGTCTGGACCGCTTTCAGGACTTCTGCAGCCCATCCCTGGAGGCTGGCTATTTAGCTGTGCGGCCTCCTCTGGTGACCACTTGTGCTTGGCTACCGTGTCGAATTGGCGGCGGAAGACTTCAAACCTGGACGTGCCGTTGTACATAGGCGGTTTGACGCTCGCAGATGTGTCGCGTCCCGACGCGTCAGCCTTTAAATCTTTCATTCTTCTGCCGACGATCTCCACCATGGCGTTGAGGGACTTAGTGATGGATGGACGGATGTGTGGGTGGATTTATTCATCTTGTAAATCATACATTGTACATGAGTACTATGATATAAGACATGTCAAATTGTAAATTTGCAGTGCAATTAACTATACTTGTAAATTAACAAGTCACATCCAATAAGGACAAGTCAGTGTTTATACAAAATAATGTTTTATAAAGATATCTCAAGAATTTTATAATATACACCATTAATTCAGAAATGTAACAATATTATAAACTTTCCATACATTCTCTAACAGAATAAAAACAGTGGTCTAGCAAGTATGCCAAAACTGACTTTTTAAATGCTGAAAAATTGCAAGTGGTTTTATTGGCTATAGGCAGTTTATTTAAAAACGTGATTCTTAGGTTTATTCCTAGGTTTGGTGTCGGCCTTTCCCTCTAGGTCATTAAGGTGCTTCGCCAGGTCTTCGACGCGCTCATCCACTTGGCCCATCCGCTTGCCCAGTCCGGTGACGTCATGCCTCACGCTGGCCAACTGTTCTATGAAATTTTTAGTAGGTTTTGATTGATGTTTTTTATGTACATGTATTTTTAATAGGTTTTGTTACACTTGTATAGTTTTTAGAAAGTTTTATATCTGGCTTTTGCCATGACTAGTTTTTTAAAGGGCGCTGATGACCACCGTAGTTGAGCGCCCTTATATATATATCATCATATCAAATTTTTCGGCGAGGGCCTCGTACGCAGTCTTCATTTTAGATAGTTCGGCCTTCATTTCCATGGCTACTTTAGTCAGCTTCGCAGCGAGGTGGTCATTTGCTGTTTTTATTTCCTTTAGCTCAGCGGTCATCGACGCGGCCAATTTGTTATTTGCCGTCTCCAACTTCTCTCCCATTTTGGCGGTGAGGTTGTTAGCCGTCTTCATTTCTTCCATTTTTGCAAGAATCTGTGCCAATGCAGCCTCCATCTTCAAAATGTCTCATTCCTGACACCAATTGTGACTTTGTGGGTTCATGAAATTAAAATTCCAAGTTACAAACACCAAAAATTGCACTTTATTTCTGTAGAAACACACTTTATACACAGCAATCCAGAATAACGTCACATACACAATACAAGTTGCAAGGTCATCGATCACAAACAAACAGCTGTTGACGCATGTGAGTGCAACCACCGACTGACTCCTTTTGGCAGGCAGGCTCCCTTTTATATAGATTACTCACATTCCAGAATGTTCAACAATCAAGACGGCTAGGACAAAATACTAGAACTCTCGAGAAATCCGTCTCTTTCCCCCCGCCGTTTCGGCAAGCTTTTATCTACACACTGCACACCCGTCCCTTTGAACTAGTCACCGGCGCTGCGTCGATCAACAATGGGCTCGCAACAATATGATGCATGGAGTTTTCAAAGTAAAGTAGTGTAATTTCTATCTGAATCTTTAAATTCATTTTTCTCCACTTTCAATTTTTGAACAGTTTTGTATCTTCAGAATGCTCCAACTTCTGCAATTCTCAGTGAATTTGTATTAAACTTTGCATACATATTCCTAAATAGATGTTAAATAAAAGTTGGCATTTTTGTTTATGTAAATTGAATAGTTTATTATTGAATTTTAAATCTCAAAATTGCAAACAAATTAAGAAAAATGTAATATATTCACACATAAAAATTTTTTCTCCAAAAATACTTGACACACACTTTAAAAGTATACAACTTTTGTAACTGATGTACATAGAGACCTGAATCTAAAATTTAAAGTTTCTAAAAGAAAAACTGCAATACCTGGGACTTTTTATATAACATACGAAGTCATACTATAAAAAGCACTAAATAAATATATATATATTTTAAAACTATTTGAGATAGGAAGATGAATTTTGAAAGCTTAACTAGATTCCCTATACCCCGCCTAATGACAAAATTTCAAGCAGTTCTGATGTAAACTTGGATTATTTTAGCATTTTTCACAGATGCCTCCCCTTAAAGTGAATCAAAATAAAACCAAAATAATAGTCGGAAAAACTATTTTTAGTCGGTTTATTGACACTTCATCACTTACGTTTTTGTATTATCGAGGGAATAATTTTGGAAGCTATTGTCTCCATTTTCAACCTCTCTCCATAAAATAATAGTTTTTAAAAAAGAAAATAAATTGAGGTCTGAAAAGTGGGTTATGGGAGACCAGAAATTGAAGTTGTGCAGAATTATGTTTATTTGGGGATTAAACTATGTAGGAAAGGGGACTGGGAGTGACAGAAGTGGGCTCTAGCTAAGGGGAGGTCAGCTCTGGGTTTACTGAGAAAATGCTTATATATAACACCAATGATGAAGGTATCCTGGTTTGAAAGGCTATACTCTGCGTTAGGGAAGGGTATAGAGTTGAAATAGGGGGGGGGGGCATTGAAAATGGATCTTGTATTAAGAGCATACTGTAAATTTATGCTGGGCGTACCCCAGAACTCAGCAAATGTATGAGTCCTTCTAAAAATGGGAAAAAGAAGTGCAAAAGGAATGGTGATGGAAAGAGTGGTTAAGCACTGGTACAGGATACTGCACTTGCCAGAGGATAGCTTGATTAAGTGCTGTCTCAGTTCTCAAAGCATCCCAATCAGGGAACATGGTTGAATAAAAGTAAAAGAACAGTTGAAAAAGGGTGGATTATGGCTGCATAGACATAGCTTAGAATGGGGAGTATGAGAATATGGATTGTCAAACTCTGTGGGCTGAGATTGAAGAGAAAAGGTCACTGGTACTTTTAAGGATGTTTGGAACAGAATCAAGGTCAAAAAAGTATTTAGAAATCTGTAATAAAAGGGAAAGAGAAGCGATAGCATGGTACAGATTAAGGGTTTTGAAACTGAAAGATCTAAAGGGTAGTGTACTGCAAGGTTACTGTCCAATATGTGAGAACAAAGAGCATTGGGAGCATATTATATGGGAATGTAGAGGTGCAAATGTATGGAGGAAAAAATTGATTAGGGAAAAATGGCTGAGAAATAAAGGTATTGTGACCATAAAGAAAATGTTTTCCGATCAGAGTCAAATTATACAATTAGGGGAATTGCTATGGAAGGTGAAATCCAAATGGAAATGGTCAGTTGACAAATTTTATGAGTAAGAGTCGACAATGTACATTTTATATCATAGGATAAATTAGAAAAAAGCTTGTGAAATATTGGTAGCATTTTACACATTACTGGATAAGTGACTAGGTTCAATTCCAGTAGATGCAGTTTAAGATAAATAATGCATGCCTTTTGTGATGCTAGTTAAGATGCAATGCAGCAGTGGTATTTCTGCTGATATTTACTATGACAGAAGTTCATGTTGAACTCCTACAAGCAAAATCAAGGGTGGCTCCACTGATTTGACCGACTATTCCTCGGCTTGAATTAATGCTCATTTGTTACCATTCCTAAAATGAAGTTCAATGTTGATGACCTTTATTTGTGGACTGATTTGATAACAGTATTATCATGGATACAGCAATAAGTTCTTTGGTCAATATTTGTTGAGAACAGAGTTAAACAAATGAGACAACTGACTCACCAGGTGCACAAAATGTTGCTGACCTACCTACTCGGGGATGTGCAACAAGACTCATTGGATAGATTCAAATATTTATTTCCAATCGTAAAAGTGCAAGTCAACAGAGAGAACTGACATGTTCAGAGATGGAAGATAGTGAAAGTTGATTCAGAGACAGAATTTTCATTGAATTGAGGATCAGAAACTTAATTCAATGAACGAGTGAAGACCAGAATACTTAAAGAGTGATGATGATCATGTTCAACATGGTCATGCAGGTCCATAGACTCTTGGGGATTGTGAATGGAAGAAGAATTGTGAGGTCAGTCGTACGAAAATGTGAAGTGCTCTGCAAGATTTTTATAAATGAACATTACAGTATTGCAATTTTATGAAAGTCCAGAATTACAAGGTGGGAGAATATTGCAGGAACTTAATGTTTGTTTTATGTTGATATCAAGAGCTGCATGTGTATTGTTTTTTTGGTTAACAAAAGGAGTTGTGCTTTTGTTTTATAATGCATGAAATAAGTTGATGTTAGAAGTTGAGAATTTTACTCTTGGTTGCATTTTAATAGAATAATTGTACTTCATTTTGATTAAATTGTAATACATAACACTGACCATTGAGCTTTAACACATGGCCTTGTTATCCATATGTATGTGAGAAAGTGCTTTCACAGATGATAGAGCAGTTTGGCTCCAATTTCATGCCAGTTGCTGTTGTTTATTAAGTAGATGTCACGTTTTTTCTTTTACAGTAAAGTACTGGAAAAATGTTCTCATTGATTATCAGGAAACCATCACTGAAAGTTATCAACAAGTTAGAGAAAAGCCAAAGAAATTTATGAGAAATTTAAGTGGTAAGCTTAATAGTTTTTAATTTAATTAGAATTAAGACATTCTTTTACCTTAAGTCCATATTAAGATAAACATAATATAACTTAATGCAGTGTAATGTAACAAGTGCTATTTAGTTTTACTTAGTGTGGCTTAACTTAAAAATTTGGTCACCTTTCCCTTACATTAGGTATGGTGACGCTACCAATCAGAATCATTCGTGTCATAATTCCAGCTTTATGCTAATAACTTCAAACTTAATAGAGAATAAGTATAGATTGGTACAATTTGTGCTTCTGTCCCTACGCTTCTTTCAAGTTTATACTTTGAATAAGTATAGTGCTTTATGTTCCTCTACAGTGTGTGGACTAATTCTAAACAAGAAAGTTTTTCAAATGCAATTGCTGCACTATTTGATGTTTCATACATATAGATTTTATCCATCACAGTTTCACAAAAGATACTCATTGGTATGGACTGCTGTGTTCTGCAACATTGGCTTCTTATTCCTTAAAGCTTGAAACAGTTATTTTATGTTGTCCCCAAAGAGTTTCAAATATTGTATTATGTGAGGTTATGTAGAGTGAGTCACGCACAGAGAAGCTATGTAAGTGGAAATGACGTCACAAAAGTGTGGAATAACAAACTTATTTGTGATTGGTGTGACGCGTATATCGTAAAACGTGGACCAATCAGATATAGAAGATTTTACGTTGCCATGGAGGATATTCAATATTCCTCTAGAGGGATTGAACTATTAGCGAAATGCTAATGTGTAGAAGAAGCGGAACCGGTCATTCTTCTCCTAACAGTCGCCGTGAACGGATGTAAAATTCTCTTCTTAAACGCCGTTGTGTGCGGAAGAGTATAAGTTTATTCTCGTAACAATCATCGAGTATAACTAGATAATCTTTACATTAAATATCATCGCTAGAAGACGCACAATTTAATTATTATACACGGTGGTGAACAAACGTATAAAACTTTTGATTCTTGCACGCATCCAGATATAAACGCGTCACATCAAGTGAATCTTGTGTAAGAATAGTGTTATAAATGTTGTATCATACATCTTGTTCGAACTGGTGTTAATTGAAGTAAGGAAATAAAAGTTTCTACATTATTTAATACAGAGGAAAATGATTACTCATTTTACGTAAAATTTCCTTCCGCCGTACCACCCCTGTAAAAAGAAGATATCTAGCTCAACCGACTGAAGCCACGCCGAGGTAAGCTGGGACTTCAAGAATCATCAATTCCAACCCTGTTCCAAATGATCACCTCAACGAGGGGCATAATTCGCCATCCTTCTATACGATTCGACATAAATCCAGTTCCAAAATGGCGCCCAACTGTATGGCTCGAATAGGCAGAAGGAGGATTACACCACAGGAGAATAAATAGTGTAATGGACAGGTAACTTCGAATCAAGAAAGAAGAAAGAAGAAAAGTGAGTACGGAAAATCTTAATAGATAATTAATAGAAAAAGTGACAAAATTATAATTTTCATTTTTTTTATGTTATTAAGAAAGGGAAAAATATTACCTAAAATGGAAGGTAAAAAATTGACAGACAATAAGAATAAAAATGGTGGGGAAGGAGTGGAAAGACTAGTTAGTGATAAGAGAGCAGAAATACAAGAAGTCAGGGAAGTAGTGGAAGGAATGAGTAGTGATGATGCAGGAACAAGTAGAACAGAAATTATGCAGAGTAAAGGTAATGAAATGATAATAGACAGGTTAGAGAAAATGATGAGTAATTTTGATGCTAAAATGGATAGTTTTAGACAGGAAATAAGACAGGAAATAAGACAGAATTCAGATCAAAATTCAGAAAATTTAAATAGTTTTAGACAGGAAATAAGACAGGAAATAAAACAGAATTCAGAAAAGGCAGATCAAAATTTAAGGCAGGAAATGAGTAATTTAAATGCTAAGGTAGATCAAAATTCAGAAAAGGCAGATCAAAATTTAAGGCAGGAAATGAGTAATTTAAATGCTAAGGTAGATCAAAATTCAGAAAAGGTAGATCAAAATTCAGAGAAGTTAGAAGCTAGGATAGATCAAGGTTTAGGTAACCTAAGAAATGAAATTGAGAAAGGAAGAGAAGAGTGTAGAGAAGGCATAAAATCTTTAAAACAGAAAATAGAATCTCATGATGGAGAAATGTCTAAGTTAAAAGAGATGTTTCAGGAAATGAAAATAAGTCAGGAAAATGTAGTAAAAGATATAAGAAGTGAATTGGCTAAGGAGTCAGAAATCCTTAAGCAACAACAAGTAGAATTTGTAGAAAAACAAAAAGTAGAAATAGGGGAATTAGAGAATAGAATAAGACAAGAAATAGATGTAGTCTTATTAGATAATTCACGGAAATACCATGAGGAAAATATTGAAATACAGAATAATTTTGTAAGAGAGGTAAATAGTATCAGAAATGATGTTAAACTAATTGCTACTGAGGTGCAAACACAACAAGATGAACTAAAAGTTAAATATGATGAAGTCAGTAAGTTGAATAGTGAAATGATTACAAGAATAGATTTGGCACAGGAAAGTTTTGAGAGAGAGAAAGAAAACATTAGCAAGCTGAATCAAGTTGTGGTTGCATTACAGGCAAGCAAAATTTCTGAGAACCAGAGGGTAATAAAATCTAAGAATATTACATGTATTGACTCACCTGGTAATTCAGGTAATATTGTACAAAACTTAGAGAATTATTTGGAGAGTGACGATACAGAATCTTTGTCACCTGATTGTGAAGTAAATGGTAATGGACAAATACAAAACATGCACACACATACACAGTTACACAGTCAAGGTAACACAAATTGTACAAATTATTTGTTGCATGACATAAGTCCACCTACTTTCGAAGAAGAATCGGGAGACAATCCCAAAATATTTCTAAAGGAATTAGAAGAATATTTTAAAATTAAAAAGATTCCAAATGAATTTAGGATGATGATTGTTAAAAGGTGTTTGAAGAAAAATGCTTTAGAATGGCTGAGGTTAACACTAGCATCACATGAAACGTATAGTATGTTTAGGAATGTGTTTATAAATAGGTTCTGGGGTCCAGAAAGACAGAGAAGAATTAAAGTCGAACTGGCCACTGGTAAATTCGAGTTCAAGAAGGGTGTGTCCATGACAGAATATTTCCTAAAACTTGCTAACAAAAGTAAACTTGTGAATCCAGATATGTCAGAAACCGAGATCGTGAATATGCTAATACGACATTATCCACCGCACATTAGAAACCACCTAATTGTGGCTAAGCCCGTCGACTTTACTGATATGATTGAGTTGTTGTCAGAATTTGAGGCTCATAACCTTAATTCTGATTCTACTCATAGTCAAGTTGATCCTGACAAGACTCATATAGAACAAAAGCAAGTAAATAGACAGGAAGTAAGACCAACATTCAGGGAAAATCACAACCATACTAACCAAAATCAAAATAGTTTTAACCAAAATTGGGGCGGGGCACGTTCAAGAGACAACTATGAACGAAGAGAGTACAACCCCAGAAAGACATATGAATCGGTAGTGCCAGGTATAGGAAGGAGAATTCCAAATACTCCTAGGAGGAATTATAATAATGACCAACCTGTGGGAAATGTGAGGAGTAATCAGGTGAATCAACTGAGGTTTTACAGGGGAAATAACTTAAGAACGGGTTATCAAAGTAGAGGAAGGGGAACTAGCATCGAAGACTCTTCATTAAGAGATTTTGGGGGTCCTAGGTTTGAAAGGGCAGACAATAACCTAGAAAGGACACGGACTCAGGGAATAGAAGGAGAAATAAATAACGGTAGTACCAACCCAACTGCTAGTGTAACTACCGACCGCACTAATGCGGAAAACTGAGTACCAAATCATTTTGTGCCTTGGAAAGTGGTTCGGTAAAAATGACACAGGGCAAAATCAAAATTCAAAATTTACCAGAAGATAAGCTCACTCTCTCCAGAAGTAAAGATCGGGAATTAGTAAATCCACCTCAGATTAACCTTCGTATAGGCGATAGCGAATATAAAGTATTGATAGACACAGGAGCTAGTTCATCAGTAATAAGTGAGAACTTATTCAAGGAGTTACTATCCAAGTTTAGGATTGAATATTTAAACGTGTGTAATGTATACTGTAGCACAGCTATTGGGAAAAAGAAAGATAAAGTTAAATATCAAGCGTTAATTCCTGCGCGAATAGATGATTGGAATTTCAATTTTATCGTATTGGTAATACCAAACTTAGCTCGTGATATTATTATTGGCAATGATGTATTGTATGATTGGCAAAGTGTGATAGATTTCGAAAAACATGAAATGAAGGTCAAAGGAGATAATGAAGTAATCAAAATAAATTTGTTAGAAGAAATTATATTAAAAGAAGATGAGAAGGATAGTATAAATAATGATAGGTTTTTTGTAGAAAATATAATATTATACGAAGAAGATATAATAAATAATGAAGAAGATGATAGTGGTAAAGAAAATTTACTTTTAAATAATAAAGAAAATGAGACGTTTGACCTTGGAGATCATTGTTACCAAATAAACACATTAAATACCGACACCGAGCGAAAACAAGAAGAGGAAGAAATGATATTCCAAAGAACTTTGAAAGAAAAGTTAGGGAAAACATACAATTTAAATCACGCGCAAAGAGAACAATTGAGGTTATGTATACTAAAGAACAGGAACGTTTTTAGTACGAAACCTGGATTGTGTAATAAGTACATACATACATTTAAGGTGAACGACATTGCTCCTTATACTCATAAAAGTAGATCTGTGCCTATCGCTATTAGACAACAAGCATCTGAAGTAATAAACGATATGCTAGAAAATGGAATTATAGAGATTTCTAATTCGCCTTACCTAAATCCTTTGTGCTGGGTACATAAATCGAACGGAACACTGCGTATGACGATTGACGCAAGAAAGATAAACTCACTAACACAACCCGATCACTTCAGACCTCTTGGAGTTGATGAGGTATTATCAAAATTAGGACGTGGAAAATATTTTTCAAAATTAGATTTGGTTTCATCGTATTGGCAGATACCACTAGATGAATCTGTTCGAAAATACACAGGATTCAATTTTGGAGGAAAAATATACCAATTCAAAACATGTGGTTTTGGATTATCCACTAGCGGAAGTGCATTACTTCGAGCGTTACATAATATTTTCGGAGATACCATAGAAAATTTCGCTCTACAATATATTGATGATTTTCTTATTTTTGATCAAAATTTCGACGACCATATATCACATCTAAATTATATATTTACAAAATTTTCTGAAAGTGGTATGACAATAAATCTGGATAAATCGCAATTTATTGCCAAAGAGATTGAATTTCTAGGTTATATTATATCTGAAAAAGGCATGACACCGAATCCAGAAAGAATCAAATCGATTGAAGCTATCCCTCCACCAAAGAACATCAAGCAATTAAGAAGATTTATGGGAATACTACAATATGAGAGTAGGTTCGTTATAAATTATGCCAAAGAGCTTAGTCCTTTGAGGGAACTTCTTAAGAAAAATTCAATTTGGAAATGGACTGAAGAACATCAACAGGCTTTTCAAAACGTGAAAGAATTATTTAAAAATGCCATTCTTTTGGAAAGACCCATTCAAAATCAACCATTCAATATATATTCTGATGCTAGCATTCAAGCTTATGCAGCTGTACTAACGCAGATTGATGTATCTGGAAATAATCACGTAATTGCTACTGCTTCCAGAGCATTGCACAAAATAGAAGCTAATGCTTGCATAACCGAATTGGAAATTGGAGCTATATATTTTGCTTTACAAAAATTTAGGCAATATGTGTACAATACCAAAGTTATTGTGTATACAGATCACATTAGTTTATTATTTATAAAGAAATGTAAATTAACTAGCTCAAAAATATCTCGTTATATTCATGAAATTACTTCGTATGATATTGAGATTAGGCACATTCCAGGAAAAGAAAACATCTTTAGTGATTTATTATCAAGACTAAGATGGGAAGGGGAAATCCCAGAAACATTATCACATCCACATCATGAGATTAAATTGTTCGAATTAAATTTTAAATGGAATAAAGACCTAACCCAAAAGTTTAAGAATATTTCGGAAACCCAACAAAATGATCCAAAATTGTCTTTATTGCTACAACATGTTCCAGAAATTGGAGAAAATATAAATTGTAACATAGCAAAGAAAAATGGTATTCTTTACAAATTACATGGGGATGTAATACGAAAATGGAAAGTGATAGTTCCGAGTAGTTTGGAAGAAAATGTAATAATTTCTTTTCATCAAAATTTAGCACATTCAGGATGTGAAAAAACTGCTATGACTATAAAAGAACAATTGTACATTAAACATATTGACAAGAAGGTTAGGAAATTAATTTCAACATGTGAGTTGTGTCAGAAAGCTAAACCAATAAACGTCAGATATGATTTTGAACCTCAAACTATCATCAGGGATAGAAAGAACGAACTAGTTGCTATTGATGCTCATGGAGAAATGCCAGCTAGTCAACACAATTGCAAATACATTTTTGTAATGTTTGATATTTTTTCTAAATTCGTAAAAATTTATCCTGTACAAAATATCAAAAGCAGAACGTGCGTAAATAAAATTTTAAAAGATTGGGTACCAAAGTATGGGCCAATAAAGGCAATATTATCAGACAACGCAACGGTTCACCGGAGTAAATTGTTTACTTCAGAAATGAAGAACAATAACATTAAGATGTATTACTCTTCAGCATATTTTCCCCAAGGAAATCCTTGCGAGAGAGTGATGCGTGATTTAGGCTTGTATTTCAGAATTCTGTGTCATTCTAACCACCGAGGCTGGTACAAATACTGCCATATTATTGAGAAAATCATTAACAATACCCCAAACTCTACTACCAAATTTTCACCAATCGAATTAATGACTGGACTACAACCTGAACCTCTAGTAATAAAAGCACCAACAACCTTAAAAGTAGATGAAATGGAATTGAATGAAGAAGAAAAGTGTGCTGAAGCATTTCGAAGAATAAAAGAAAAAGCAGAGAAAAGATTATCAAAGATACAAAGAAAAGGAGCGAAATGGAATCCTGAAATAAATGATAAAGTTCTCGTAAAGACATTTAATATCTCCAGTTCTAAAATCAAATCCTATTGGAGAATGAATTTGTTATATAAAGGTCCATATAAAATAGTAAGAAAATTTGGGGATCATACGTACGAATTAAGAGACGATGATAATAAAATGATAGGAAAATATCACAAAACACTTTTAAAACCATTCAAAAGCCTTGACACTCACAAGAATAAATGATTTAAAAAAAAAAAAAAAAAAAATAATAATAATATGTTTATGAATTACTGAAAAATGTTTTGTTTATTATTATTGTGTTCGAATAATTTCTGATTTTATATTGTTATTTTAAATTGTATTGATTGTTCATTGTTGTAATAATGTTTAATTATTGGGGCATTCTTCAGAATATATGGAACAATATTATTGGGAGATTTAAGTTAATTTTCCATATATTCTGAAGAGGGGCATCTGAAACAGTTATTTTATGTTGTCCCCAAAGAGTTTCAAATATTGTATTATGTGAGGTTATGTAGAGTGAGTCACGCACAGAGAAGCTATGTAAGTGGAAATGACGTCACAAAAGTGTGGAATAACAAACTTATTTGTGATTGGTGTGACGCGTATATCGTAAAACGTGGACCAATCAGATATAGAAGATTTTACGTTGCCATGGAGGATATTCAATATTCCTCTAGAGGGATTGAACTATTAGCGAAATGCTAATGTGTAGAAGAAGCGGAACCGGTCATTCTTCTCCTAACAGTCGCCGTGAACGGATGTAAAATTCTCTTCTTAAACGCCGTTGTGTGCGGAAGAGTATAAGTTTATTCTCGTAACAATCATCGAGTATAACTAGATAATCTTTACATTAAATATCATCGCTAGAAGACGCACAATTTAATTATTATACACGGTGGTGAACAAACGTATAAAACTTTTGATTCTTGCACGCATCCAGATATAAACGCGTCACATCAAGTGAATCTTGTGTAAGAATAGTGTATAAATGTTGTATCATACATCTTGTTCGAACTGGTGTTAATTGAAGTAAGGAAATAAAAGTTTCTACATTATTTAATACAGAGGAAAATGATTACTCATTTTACGTAAAATTTCCTTCCGCCGTACCACCCCTGTAAAAAGAAGATATCTAGCTCAACCGACTGAAGCCACGCCGAGGTAAGCTGGGACTTCAAGAATCATCAATTCCAACCCTGTTCCAAATGATCACCTCAACGAGGGGCATAATTCGCCATCCTTCTATACGATTCGACATAAATCCAGTTCCAAGCTTCAAAGAAGTTTTATCCTCGTATTTATTTGACTTGTTAATACAGAATGAAATGCAAAAATAGTCCGAAATCCCAAAACATAATTCATACATCTTCAAGTTTTGTTAAATTTTAGGCCAATTTAAGATTGCTCATAAAATATTACAGGATAATTTAGTTTTTAAAAGTGTTTCATATTTGTATTAAATTTATATCCTTCATTCACATGCAAATATGTGCTTGAAGCATAACTGAAGAAGGTCAGCAGTGACAATTTTCAAAAAATATCTTTTCATGAAGCATATATTGCCTTTAGTAACGAAGCATTAATAACCATGAAGAAATTTACTTTCTATTCCTTATTTTTGACAGATGAATATTCCAAAGACAGATGTGATAAGACATACTGTTCTGCATAAACATAAACTGTATTAAATTACTCAAAATCTTAGCGTTATGCTGTATTAAGATGTGATGAAATAGCAAAGATCAGCATCTATGATGTATAGTGTCTTCTGATTTAGAGTACCTAAATTTAAATCTCATTTGGGGTCAGTTGCCTGGATAAGCTTTTACCTTGGTTTTCACTTAATCACAACACAATTATTGACTAACTAGCTCTGTTCAGTTACTTTATTTACTAACTCTGCAGACCTGATTACAGCACATTAACAAGCAAAATAATGGTATATGTGGAAAAATTGAGCCAGAAACTGATGTAAACAAAACTTCAAACAGACGAAAGCAGGAGACAAGGTACTACATTACAAGCTATACTTAACAAGGCAAAATTCATAAATGGACTTAAAAAGACCGTGAGGTCAGTTGACCGTATAACACCTCTTTGTCTGCTAGAGCTTGTCAAAAGTTTCCATTAAGATGTAGGTAGCTGCAAGTTCTCCTTCAAATTGCTAAACCAAGGGTAAATCTCCCGGATGTCCTCTATCAGCTTTTGAAATAGATCAGCTTTTACTTTATTGCAGTCTTTTTGCCATAGGTGCTTGGCTAGAGTAACTGCAAAACAGGAATGAACACAAGGCGTGACTAGCTTGTGAGATGAGTGGGATGTACAGTTAAGTGTGCTATGCATTCGCTTTTGTGAACCCAACTGCTAATTTATTTGCATGCTGAAAAGATACTAATTATGGAATTATTTTGTTTTTATTTTGTTTTTCCCATGTCAGAGGGCTAGTTTTTCTGAGGGTGACTGTCCAAATCCCATGTTTATAGGACATCTGATTTCGGAGATAGGGAACGAGAAGACAGCTGACCAGAAAAAAAGAAAAAGAAAAAACAGTAATGGTCTGTGAAGAAAAGCAAACCATGCGGATGCATTTTGTAACTTGCATTCAGTTAACTGGTTATTTTGAAGAGAGTAGGCTTGCTTTTCAAAATTAGGAAGTAATTTAATGAGGGAGAAAATAGAATATATGGGTTCTGTATCTTCTATGTACAACATTAGAAATCTCTTGGGTTCAGATATAGCAGAACCAATGATGGTCTCAAATTTCTGCTTGAAAGAGGCAATATTATTGCTGCAATACTAAAATTTCTATGCAAAAGGCACAATGTAAGAAGTACAGGTGATTTCAGGCCCAATTTTTTATTTGGATGAAATCTGGGTTAATCAAGTTCACTGCAGGAAGAATTATGTTTGAATAGTTTGAGTTTTCTGGCTTTTGCTCTGTTCTTCATATAGAATGTAAGGATATGTTTGTATTGTAACTGCAACACATCGGAGTGTTAACGTAGTTTAGTTTACCCACTAGGCAGTTTCTGTGAGACAGACAGACATATCTTCTATCTCTGTCACCCGTTGGCTGTTGAACTGGCAATGCCAAGAGAACACCATCACTGTATTGGCTATGCCCATGTTCATTCTTGTTTTGTAGCTACTTAAACGTATTGGCTGAAAAACTCCCAGTCTTAAACCATTTGTATCCACCCCAGCAGCCAGTGTGGATTGTGCTGGTAAACTCCACATGTCTCTTAATTAAAAAAGAAGGTGGTACCATCTCTTCGATTATTAGGGCATACTCTCATCTGCACTTTGTTAGTGACTACGTTGATCAGATTGAGAATCCAGTTTCCTTCCACAGTGCAGCTGCAATGATACTTCCAGCTTCCCATTTTGCATTCGCTTATCTGTATAACATAGCTGGCACCCACTATTTTGCCCCTGCTGTTGTATTTGTTGCCCATTGAGGGTATGCACAACTCCTGATAATAGCCAAAACAATCAGATATTGTTCTGTGGCTTATGCCTGTGTCACCAATGGAACGGTGGATAACGGTGTATTCGTAAGAGAAAGTGTGGTCCAGAAGTACTTGGGCAGGTCGTAACTGGAGTTCTCGAACCAAGTATCCTTCAAATGATGCTTACACGAAAATCTTTGATATCTCCAATCCCATTTTCTAACAGGATGAAGGGGGTCATCACATTCTGATCATACAGGAACTGCATGCATTGTTCCCCATCATGACACCATGGTGTGAGATCTACAATATTAGCAAATCTAGCCATAGCAGTGAAACGCAACTTAAACTTACAATGGCAAGGATTGAACAATCAACGGTAAATGTAGCTTACTTGTAACAATGGCATATTTTTGCAATGCATTTGTTTTAAGTGTTGGTACTGAGGTGCAAGTTTCCTCAGCATTACGTCTGAGACATAATCGAAAGTATATCCAGTATTGCTGGATGGTGGTTAAAAAGCCATTAACTGTGACTATTAGGGGTGAAAGTAACCTTGTGTTCTATGTTAATTGGAACCTTTGGTAAAACCTACCTGCACTTGCCATCCTTTCAACTAAAATCTGCTCGCCCTGAAGTCGAAAATTGTGACCAAAAACACAAAAGTCGAAAGATCACCTTAAACTCCTTTATTGTCACAAAAGTTATTAGCCCAATGATAACTTGCAATCGCCTTCTCTTTTGCAAATACACAACGTCAAGACATCTCTTTGATGTTTCTTTATGTATCTTTGGCATGCATCAACTTGTGCTGTATGCCCATGACAAGAAGGCTAGAGGGGAATGAAGGGCAGAGGAGCTTGAACTGTTTATCTGCTCTGCTGTTGGGTATGTTTACTATTTGTTTTATAGGAAATGAGTGTATGGAGAGTGCATATGAGTCAGCCATGCTGCCAGATCTAATGTTTGTTGCACTAGATGCAGTGATACGTATTGTCACCCGAACGTTGGAACTCCGTATAGAACCGGCCGGCAGTAGGGCCAGGAGCGCCAAATGAGTGGACGGACTGGAAGACGGTGTATGTGTATCAGAGGAGTTGTACGTAACTGTGAGCGTGCAATGGACCTGTGACAGATGAACTGGTGAATTGTAATTGTCTGCGCTAAGTAATTCTATGTCATCGGCAAGTGTTTCAACTGTAATTCGGTGGAAATAAAGAGCATTTTGAGTTTGTGCAATTGGACTTTTAACTTCACGAACCCACAAAGTCACAGTATTATGTATGGGTGAGTTATGTGACAACACTTTTGTATGTTAAATGAACCGTCCATCCTTGTCATACTCGGAAGGGAAGCATGTACACTGTGGAGACTGCAAAAGTGATTACTTTACACATTCCTCTAGGTTGCCTTCTTGTCCTGGGCAAACAGTACTGCTAGTAGCCTTTCTGATGTACACACAGGTTCATCTCTTACACGGAGCTGCACGCTGATATTCGCTCATAAACTGCTTCACTGCCTGCTCCATTGCACACGGAGATGCACTTACTGACTCATGAACTTTATACTGAAATTAGGGATTCAGTAAATAAATAATCGTAATAGATTACGTATGAGCATTGCTTATATTTGTTAAATGTGAACTGGATGTTAGTTTAGTAGTTCACTATGAGGTAGGGAAGGCATCATCGCGGGTGGTCCATCTGGCAAACCCTAGGCAAGAAGTGCGGACCCTTCCTTAGTAGCTGGTCACCAAAACAAAAGGTAAGAAAAGACTGGAGCCACTGGAGGAAGCATCTTTTCTAACCATTCATAAGGAATCATGCGTTGTTGGGTAGTATACGTTTCACATACGGTAATGCCAGAAATTAATATAGATTGGTGTCCCTTGGTCGACAACTTTGCGATTTACGTGATGATAAAGAGAAGCAGTCATTAAACAAGTCTAAAACATGGATTCCAGTGTCATCAGTGTCATCCTTACTCTATATACTCACACAGACCCTGAGAGAAAACTTGCTCAAAACTGAGGCTGGACTGTGCATTGCTTCAAATTTGCAAAACGTTACTGGGAAAAGTGGTGACAAACTGGCACGCCATTGCAGGGCATGACATGAAAAGGAGACACGACACAAGCAGGAGATCCGACATGAGAAGGAGGTTCGACCCAACAAGGAGTTCTACAGCAGTTCGACTGGAAAGAAGAAAGGAGGCCGGCATCATGAGTGACAGCATTGGGAGTAAACAAATTAAAGGTACAGAGTGATATATTCTCTACTGAAATATTGTGAATGTATTTGAGGAGTGGAAAAATGTTGAGTCAAAATTCTGTAGAAAACATGGAGTTTCGGAGGTTGATAATAACAGTAGGCAGGAAGTAGCAGTGTAGTATAACGGTACCAAATAATGTAGGAATGGAAAGAAATATGTTAGGGGAACTTAGAGAATTCTTCGCATGTCTAAGGAAGTTCAATGAGAGTTTAAAAAAGGTGGATAATAATATTTAAAGTTTAAGTGAAAAGATGGGCAGCAACATTCAAACAAAACCAATTAATATCTAACAAAGCCAAAGATAAAAAATGGAACATTTTAATTAAAAATCCAGAAATTATTCCAGAAATCCCACGTAAAACTGCAGTAGCAAATTTTGGATTACTTACAGAACATGATTATTTGGCCAAACACACAGAATAGGAATTTATACAAGTCCAAATTGTCCTCTGCAACAAAGAAAAGGAAATGACTGAAGAACATCTTTTAACCTGTGAAGCTCTACCTGCCGGATCCACTACACAGAAATATTGGAGAGCAAGCGAGCTAATGGCTTCATTGCCAAAGCTTAGCATTTGAAAACAACAACATTCAAAGTTAAAGAAAAGAGATGGATTATAATATTCAAAGTTTAAATGAAAAGATGGACAGCAACAATCAAAGTTTAAAACAGAAGAAAAGATAGAAAATAGTAGTCAGAAGCTAGAGGTAGGACAAGTACAACTAGGAAAGAAGGTAGAGAATCAACAGCAAGCGTTAGAAAAGTCAGACAAGTTATCAGAAAATAGAGAGTGTAAGGAAAGAAATTGGTCAGGTAAAATGTAAGCAAAGGAAGTTAGTCAGGAGATAGAAAATTCTGAACATAAAATTGTCAAAATAGTTAATGAAAAATCAGATAAAGGAAACAGAAAACTGAGGGAGGAAAGAGCATAGAAATTATACAAAGAAAGGGAAATACCTAGAAAAGAATTAGAAGAAACTAGGAGTAGATTAGAGGTATCAGAATGGGAAAGTAGAAGACATGCGAGGAATTTGAAGGAAACCACAAATCAAATGAAAGAGGTAGCAATAGAGATCACAGGGACAAAGGAAACAATGAAAACGTTCAAAATTGAGGGAGAAACGAAAGAGAAATTTTCAATAATTAGATTAGATTGATTTGCGTTCAGTAGGTTCACGTGTAGCCAGAAAAGGCTGTGAACATTGAACATGTCCAGAGGTATAAAGTTTAATAGCATATATATGTACAAAAGTTAACATAAGACATATATTATACAGGCAATATGAACAACAATATGGAAAACAAAGCAGGGATAATTATATATGATACAGAATGAAACACTTTTTAAACCAGCTTTCACTTGGCTTATGCCAGTACGTCTCAACCTTTTTGCAATGGATACCATTCATTGTTATTTATTAAATACATATACATTAAAAATAAACTTTCAACTTGCATCAAATATTTATTAGTAATGATTTGTCATTGGAATAGTTAGATACTACTTATAGAGCTACAGAAGCATTATCAGGATAATTTGTCATTCAGATAATCTTGTACAGAATAAAAAGATTTTGAGCAAAGATACTCTCTAACAGCTTTTTTAAAAGCACCGAAAGTATCAATTTTTTCTTTAAGAACATTAGGAAGTGCGCCAAATATTTTGATTGTTTCATAATGTACACCTTTCCGGAAGAAGAAAGTTTAGCACTGGGATAGTGGATATTATACTTTTGTCTAATGTTTATTTTGTGAATTACATTATTTGTTGCAAATAAGGCACGATTGCATACAAATAATTTTAGAACCGAGAATATATACATGCAAGGAAGCATTAATATCTTCAATCTTGTAAAAAGATCTTTACAGGAGCATCTGTTGTGGGTGTTAGTAATGATTCTTATAACCCTCTTTTGCATAAGAAATATTTTTTTTACTTTCTACCGAGTTGCCCCAAAATAATATTCCATATTCCATGATAGAGTTAAAGTATGCATAATATACTAATTTAAGTGTGTCAATAGAACTCACATTAACCAGCTCTAGGATAGCATAACAGGCAGAGCTGAGATTAGGTAAGATATAATTTATGTGAGCTTTCCAATCTAAACATCTGTCGACTTGAAGGCCCAGAAATTTTATGCTGTCAATTTCTTCTAATAACATATCATTAATCCCGATTTCTGTCTCAGTATGTGATGTACGACAGGTTATAAATCTGACCACTTTTGTTTCGTCTAGATTCACAGATAATTTGTTCGCTTTAAACTAGCATGACATACAGTTCAAAACATAATTCATTTTAATTATACACTCATTTAAATTTGTACTGGTCACCAGGACACTAGTGTCATCAGCGAAAAGAACTGTACTTGCAATGTCCTTTATATAAAGTGAGAGGTCATTTATATAGATCAGAAATAATAAAGGCCCTAATACGGAACCTTGGGGTACTCCATGATTTACTACTTTCCAGTTCGAAGTTTGTTTTTCATAACCAATATCACTGACAGCTACATCAACACTCTGTTTTCTTTCATTTAGATTTATACAAGCCATCTTAAATGTTCATTTTTTAGCCCATAGAATTCCAATTTTGCTATAAGAATGTCATGATTAACACAATCAAAAGCCTTTGCTAGATCACAAAAAATTCCACCTACATGTCTTTTATCATTTAACCGCTTCGCCAATGGCCATTTAAACCCTGCACGGCCGGGAACAGATACCCAATAAACAGAACAGGACATTAAAATTGTTAAATGCTGCAAAAATGCTTCATAAATAAATATTCGTATCTTCCATATTTATTAAGTTATTTCAGGGAAACAAAAACTGGTTTAAAGCCCAATAAAAGCTGTATACATCTGCGGTATCATTAAAATAGAGACTATATTAATAAAGCGTTGAAATTTCATTAATTTGTATCACTGTAAAGAAAGCCATTCTTTGCGCCGAACGCGCCTAATTCTGAGTACTTTTGTTTTACAATTTATATGTGTATATCAGCTGAATAAACGAAGTGTTGGGTTCAAGGTTTATAGGTTTCAGTTTATGCTAACACGTAATAATAACTGTATATATTGCGTATACACGCTGGAAAGAAAACGCCGTCAGCATCTCTCTAATTGCACAACGGAAGTTTATGTTAGCTGACGTAACTTTTTTCTTCGCTCAGTTCATATAGTAATTTAGACTGCGTCAGAGTTCCAAGCAATTTCTTTAGCTAAAACACACTTGAAATAGTTTCCTCAGTGCTAATCATGGCTTTAACTAGTAATGTAGCAAATCAATTAGCTAGTGTAGGACGAGTGCAGCCTTCTGATATTACATCAGAAAATGTGGAAGACTTTTTGCTGTTAGTGATTTGGACATTGATGGCAAGTTTTCAGATTTTGAGGGGGATGTTGAGGATATAGGTAGCAGTGAGGAGGAAAATGACTCATTTCCGACAGGTGTTCGTGAAGAATCAACATTATGGAGGTGTCAAAATAACTCTAACACAAATAGACATACGTTCACGAGCACAACCTCTGGTGTACAACCGCATACTCAGCTAACTTCTGACAGCCAACCAATTGACATTTTCACAAAATTTTATACTACTGACTGACTCTCATTGTTTCGGAAACAAATGTATATGCGAGTAGGGTGAAGGAAGACCTGATTGCTAAAGGCAATTTAGGACCTAAGAGTAGATTGCAGAAGTGGACAGAAGTAACAATGAATGAGATTTACAGACTACTTGGTCTAATTATGCTCATGGGTGTTATTCGTAAACCTACGCTAGACATGTACTGGTCTACAGATGACATGCTAGCTACCCCATTTTTTGGGAAATGCATGTCAAATAACAGGTTTACTTCCATTTTGCGCTTCCTTCATTTCACCTGCACAGAAAATGTGAATGATAAACTATTCAAAATCAGACCAGTTTTTGATGACATTATTTCAAGATTCAAAGAAAATTATGTGCCTAGTGAAAAGATCACTGTTGATGAAAGCCTGATGCTTTGGAAGGGCCGTTTAGGTTGGAAACAATACATCAAAACAAAGAGGGCCAGATTTGGCATAAAGAGTTTTGATGTATGTGAAAGTAAAACAGGATATCTTTACAATAGCTGCATATACACTGGCCAAAGGACTGATAACACCGGAGACAAAGATTTGGGGTTATCTGGTTCCATATTAATGTACCTGATGGAATCTGTACTTGATCAGGGTAGGACTGTATATTTAGATAATTGGTACAGTTCCCCTAAATTATTCATGGTCTTACACAAAAGAAAAACAAATGCAATTGGAACAGTACGCTCAAATCGTATTGGTTTGCCAAAAGATGTGAATACGAAGGCTCTAAGAAGAGGAGAAATGCAGGTGCATCAGCTCCCACCCTTGATCTATGTTGCTTGGCAAGACAGGAGGGTTGTTACAGCATTATCCAATTGCAGCTCTAAGATTTTGATAATTGACACTGGAAAAATTGATGCTCGTAACAAAATGTCAATTTTCAAGCCTGATATTATCCAGGAATATAATATGCATATGGGTGGAGTGGATCTAGTAGATCAGGTATTACACGCATATCCCTCTTTGCGAAAAACAATCAAATGGTATAAAAAAGTATTTTTACACCAGCTGGATATAACCATATACAATTGTTTAGTAATTTGGAGAGCTCTAAACCCATGGAAGACAATGACGTACCTGGACTTTTGCATATCAATAGCTCGCAGCGTAATTGAGCACTATAAAATTCAGAGACCTCTCCACACTGGGGGTAAAAAATCCACCACCCCAGCACCTGAAGGAAAACATTTTCCTAAAAGGGTACCACCCACAGCAAAAAAGTTGCGCCCCTTTAGAAAATGTTTGGTGTGCCGCAAGAAAGGTGTCGAAAGGAAACTAGTACAATTTGCCGTAAATGTGGAGATGTGCCCTTGTGTGTTTATCCCTGTTTTGAGGTGTACCATTCAAGAAAAAACTTGGTAAGCCTTTACTTCTTATAGAATTTATTTAAATTTACTGTAAAACATAAGGTTTAAAAGAATTATTAAATACGCATTAAATGCATGTATGCACAGGACGTCTATACATGTCCATATCGGTTTGAAAAAATTGGCAAGAGAGATATTGGTCTATAATTTGAAACATTATTGTGTTTGCCTGTTTTGTAAAGAGGTTTAACAACTGAGTATTTCATTCTGTCAGGGAAAATACCAGTCTTTAGAGACTCATTACATAAATAAGGTGAATGCTTATTTGTGAGGAGCAAGATTTTGTGATTTTTGTAGTTATTTCATCATAACCGGAAGAATTCTTCATTTTTAAAGAGTCACTAATTTTATTTCGGAAGGTTTAGTTAAACTAACTTTAAATGTAGGTACAGAGTTTGTGAAACTTGATCTTAGAAATTCTAGTGCTGCATCTTTAATTCTATAATTAATATTTAATTTTTTTGTTACATCCAAAAAGAATTTATTAAACAATTCGATTCTGCAACTTCAAGAGGTTTGGCAATTTCATGATTGTCAACATTCAGTGTTATTGGGCAATTTTCTGATGAGTGTTTACGTGTCACATTTTTTATTATATTCCAAGTGGTTTTTATTTTATTGTCTGCGTTTTGAATTAGTTTATTATAATGCAATACTTTAGCTGTTATTATTACCTTCTTTAGAAGTTTATAATACTTTTTGTAGTAGTTTTTAAAATACAAATTGTTACTGACTCTAACTTGCTGATATAGTTCTCTTTTACGCCTGCATGAGGTTCTAATTCCTAAAGTGAGCCAGGAATTGTCTTTTTTAAAGTTAAATGGTTTTTTTATACATAAATGGGAAGCAAAATTCAAAGTGAGTTTTGAAGCATTGAAGAAAGCTATTATATTTATTGTTGGTTCCATTAATCTCATAAGTTTGTTTCCAAGATTCAAGTTTAAGGTTCTTACTAAATTCATTGAGAGTATTTTCGTTTATTTCCCTATATTTCATATGTGTGTATTTAGGTTTGAGTTTTAAATTTATCTTATCAATCCTTAGAATTTGTGCATCATGATCTGATAGTCCATTAGTTTTTGATGAGACAGAGCAAAATTTATTTATATCTGAATTTACAAATATGTTATCAATAGCTGTGGATGAATTATTTTGGATTCTTGTTGGAAAGTTAACTGTATGTGTCATGTGGTAAATAAAGAGCTAAGCTGTTCCCTTTGAAGACTCGATTTCAGGTAATCTACATTTATGTCACCACAAATGATTATTTCTCTTTTTGTTTTAAATAGAAAGTTTGGAGCATATTCTAATTGATTTTTAAACATTTGAAAACTTCCTAAGGGAGATCGATAAATGGCTACTATGACTAAGTTCAAATGACTTCCAATTAACTGAACTGCACAGAGTTCAAGGTCTTCTTCATAACAAAATCTGGATAAATCTAAAGCTTTAAAGATCAGATAATTTCTAACATATATACAAACTCCACCTTTATGTAATTTTTTTCTACTATATTCTGCTCCTAAAGAGTACACTCGCAATGAAATAGGTTTAAATTCCTGCTGTGTCAAGTGATGTTCAGAAATCCATAGAACGTGTGGTAGTTGAATTTCAGTATGCAGATTAATAGCTAGTTCATCTAATTTGTTTCTTATGCCTCTTATGTTTTGATAAAATACAGATAGACAGTGATTATTATTAATATTATTGATATTGTTATTATCATTACTATTATTCTTGAGAGGAGTACTTTTAATTGAATTTATTGCCAAGAAGCTATTAGGGATGATTGATTTAATTTGCCTTGAGTTTCTGGGCTTATATTGGTTAACCTAAAGAAGACCTTCTACTTGCAACAACAGGAATTTTGCCCTTAATTCTGTCAGCAATTAGAAGTGACAGCTTCTCTTTGCCTCTAGAATTTAGGTGTAGACCATGAAGAGTGTAATTATCCCTGCTGATACTGTCAACATCTATCATACACATGTGAGAGGCCGCAGGCCCTAACAAGGCACGATCAAGTCAAGATTCATGTCCCTCACCCTCCAATGAAGCTCAGGCTTGTCATGCCTATGGAAGAGACCCACTACCTTCACATTTGTATGGCTGCTGGTCTTACTGATGTTACTCAGGTCCTTTTCAATACAATAGTTACTATATCTATCCAGGCTATTCCCTGGCCCTCCCACTATCACTATATGATCCCTCTTAGTAAAACCAGAAGTAAGTTTTACTAGGTCTTCTGTAACATCAGAGAGCCCAGCACTGGGCTTAACTATACCAACTACATCATAATCACAGCCCAAATTCCTTTTAAGCAGGGATGCTATGCCCCTCCCATGACTGCTACCCAGCAACATCTGTTAACACAATTAACAGATTCATCTAAATCCTGCTCTTTGGAATTTGTGGCCTGATCAACATTCAGCGTTTCAAGAACACTGAATCTGTTGCTCAGTTGAACATGATGTTGGTCATCAGCTGAGAAATGCCTTTTGCTCCTGAGATTTCTCCTAGTTACTACTTGAAAGTTATTGGCCGAAATGTTTGAAGCTGAAACACTACTTTTAGTTTCTTTTTTGCACAAAACAAGCTCTTTTCTCAGGTTGAAAATGGTTTCCTCGTGCTTTTCAGACAAGGTGCAAAAATTCTTTCTTTATTCACCCAATAAGCAAAGAAGAACTAATAAAAGTAACAAAGGGATTAAAAAATAAGTTTTCAACAGGAATAGATCAAGTACCTGATTATATAGTAAAAGAATGTATAGAGGACATAGCAGAGCCTTTAATGCATGTGTATAATAAGTCCTTTGAATCAGGCGTATTTCCGGAAAAACTTAAGATTGCTAAAGTAAAGCCATTTCACAAAAAGGGGTCAATTCACAATATACAAAATTACAGACCAGTATCAATGTTATCGGCTTTTTCAAAAATCTTAGAAAAACTTATGTACAACAGAATAATTAGTTTCCTAGAAAAAAAATACCATCATAACAGATTCACAACATGGTTTCAGACATAAAAGATCAACAGAAACAGCTGTTTACACCTTATTAGAAAAAATAGTTGACACAATTGAGCAGAAAGACAAAACATTAGGATTATTTATGGATCTCACAAAAGCATATGGTGTAATAAACCATAAAATATTACTGGAAAAACTAAATTTCTATGGGACAAGGGGATTAGCAAATATATGGTTCGTCATACTTATCATACAGAACTCAAGTAGTACAAATTAGTCAGTTAAATAAAGAATAGCATAAAAGAGAGAAATATAAGTCAACCTTCAGAACAGTAGCACATGGTGTGCCACAGGGATCAATACTAGGCCCACTTTTTCTGCTATACATAAATGATATGCCACTGAATGTTCAACAGGCAGAGGTAGTTCTGTTTGCAGATGATACAAATGTCCTTATAAAAGCAAAATGTGACATAGAACTAAAGGATAAAATAGAAAGTAATATAATGAAACTCAGATCGTGGTTTAAATCCAACAGACTGTTAATAAACACAGATAAAACAGTTGCTATGAGGTTTCATAGTAGCCAAAATAGAAATTATATAACAAATCCACAAATAGAATTAGATGGGGAAATTATAAAGTATCAAGGGGAAACACAATTGGTGGGAGTACACGTAAGTGAAGATCACAAATAAATATGTTAACCAAAAAGCTCAGTACAGGATGCTATATGTTAAATACATTAAAAATGGTCACCAGCACACAGGTTCTCAGAAATGCATATTTTGCTGAAGTCCACAGTCATATTCGGTATGGAATAATATTTTGGGGTGTAGCAACTGGCTGGGAAGAGGTATTTAAAATGCAGAAGCAAGCAATGAGAATAATGATGAGTAAGACCAATAGAACATCATGTAGGGAGTTGTTTAAAACCTTAAAGATTATGCCTGTGGCCTGTATATACATGCTAGAAGTAATATATTACATTCGATCACATAAATATAAACTTTCCAAAAATTCACAGATACATGACTATTGTACATATCAGAGAGATGATTTACATATTCAACACTGCAGGACTAACCTAGCCAAAAAAAGTACACATCACATTGGAATAGTTGTGTATAACAAACTGCCTACCTTGATTAAAAATATAAAAGATCTAAATGTATTCAAAAAAAATTTAGGTCATTCCTATTAGTTCATTCATTTTATACAGTTGCAGATTTCCTGGAAAAGCGATTATGTAAAATATGATAGTTAATGTTGATACTCTCTAACCATGAAAATAATTTTATGTTGTATAGTTTTAGTTAGGAATAGGATGTTACTGTATGTGTTCTTGTACTCTTTATCTGTTATTTCTTGACGAAGCCATAAAAATGTAATTTTTTTAAGTGCTGAATAAATACTACTACTGCTACTACTACTACTACTACTGCTACTACTACTACTGCTGCTGCCGCTGCTGCCACTGCTGCCGCCGCTGCCACCACCACAGCCACCGCCACCACCACCACCACCACCACCACCACCACCACCACCACCACCACCACCACCACCACCACCTTCCTTCTGTTCCCGAGAGAGTTCCTCTTTCCTTTCTCTTCTTCTCTTGTCCTTTTCTTCTTTCCTCCTACTGTCAGATTTGATCATTTGTTGGCGAGCGGCTATGTAAGGACTTCTAATTTAAACAATTATGGAAAGTTACATTAAAGATAATCAGTTACGGGAAAGGGGCTTCGGAACCCCAGAACCGGTCGGTGTTGGTAGTGGGCAGGCAGGCTCCACCCGACCGTTAACAAGCGACTGCCAAAATATTATTCAATCGCCACTTCAGGCCATGGATACAACCGATTCCTCTGGAGTTGTTGCTCATGATCTTCCACAGACTGACCTTACGGCTTCTTCAGCACCAAGTGGAACAACACCCAATACTCCTGGTGGCCAAAGAGCAGTGGCCCCGTCTTCAGTGTCCACCTCAGGGTCTCAATCATCGGAGGTGTCTGTGTGTGCTTTGTCGTCTTTACGACAACCTGTAAGTCGCGCTAAACGCTCTAGTGCCGCACTTACCGAAAATAAGGATGAAGTTAGCTTTTCCGACCTGATATCTCAGCTCTCCGAAGCGGCTTCTGGGCTTGTAGACCTCATTAGCACAAATGTGAATACTAAAATGGACATAAAATTGAAAATTAGGAGAGTCAAGGTCATTACTGATCTGCAAAAAGCTCATGCTAACGCAGGTAGTGGACCACCAAGCAAATCTAAGGTAAAATGTAACCCTATCCAATCGCAGTCCATTGGTGTGCAAACTGCCCCTGAATGATTACTGGCTGATCTAAATAACCTGGATCCAGCGTACCGCTCCGAGGTGGAACAGCAAATCGCCTCGGGAATCCTAGCGTCTTTCTCCGACGTCGATAGCCCTGAAAGACTGAAAGACCTTGTGGATCAATCTTGGCCCCCTTGCACGTTCCGGAATGTGGAGATTGCAGAAGGGAATCCACTTCAGGCAGGTAACGAAGAGGATTTAGCCCTTATCACCGGTGATCCCTCGATGCGCCAAGGCATCAATCGGCTGTTCCGCGAACGCTACCCCGAACTCGTGGACCTAGTCGGCCTGGATGAGGAGTATCCTAACGCAGCATACTTTTCTTCCATTTCGAGAGTGCCGATGGAAGGAGGTTTCCAGAGTAAGGAACGCTACATTTTCAAGCTGTCCATGACTACACCTATGGAAAAGGGAGACATTCTGCAGCTTTTGAGGGAACGCTTTAGCTGCCTGCGTGCCTTAGCCTACAAACATGGGATGCGAAAGATCTGTCTTCCCCTACCGGCTGGGTGTGACATTCTTGCAACAAGGAAACTGTTGGAATATGCCTTTGTAGACACTGACATCTCAGTCTACCTGCACGTCCCTCGACCATGGAGAATGGCATCCGATGCTGGGAATGGAGGGCGCCATCCTGGAGCACCCCTGGCAGCCTCACGCACAGACATTGGAGCAGTTATCGTTCATCCTGGGACCCGAACATACGCGGAACTGCTAAAGGAGGTCAAGAGCAGTGTCAAACTGGAGGATGTTGGCGTGGAGGTGCAACACATTCGCAAGACCCGTGGAGGAGAATTGCTTCTGACCGTTAATGGGGGAGCTGACAAGGCTGAACCACTGAGGAAGGCCCTTGCACAAAACCTCAAAGACACGGCTGTGCGCTGTACACATAGACTAGACACGGTACTGCACATCTACGATATTGATGCCATCACCACGGAGACAGAAGTCCAGGAATCCATTTCCCGCGCTTTGGGAGTGAGCGCAGCAGATCTGCACGTCACGTCTCTTCGACCCACTATGACGGAGAGACAGATAGCCACAGCTGTCTTACCTTCAGAGCTGGGGCGCCGCCTTACCCAATTAGGGTCTGTCTGCATCGGTTGGTGTTCCTGCAAGGTTCAGGAACGGGTTTTCATACCCCGCTGTTTCCACTGCCAAGCGTTTGGACATCGTGCAAATAACTGCAGTGGCCCTGGTAGAGGAAATGCTTGTCTTAATAGTGGGAAGGATGGTCACTTGGCTGTCAATTGCACTTCCGAGCCCTATTGCCTGATGTGCGCCATTCCGGGACATAGAGTGGGCACCCATCGCTGTCCTAAGTACCGCAAGTTGGTCAACGCTGCTCGGGCCCAACGTCTTCGCACAACGACCTGACAACTTCGCAAATGTTAACTGTCCCAGAGACGACAGAATCGCCACCAGTTACGATTTCTGTCGCTGTTAAACCACCAGGGGCTATACGGATACTGCAAGCCAACATCTACCGCGGCCGCGAGGCCATGGACTTATTGTGCCACATGGCATCCGAAACCATTAGTGACATACTGATCATGGCTGAACCAAACAGAGCTAAAACCGATCCCACTATATGGACCACTGACAACGCAGTGGATGTTGCTATACATCTCTACAACAACTCTCTGCCCTTAGTGGACAGGGGAGCAGGAGCAGGATTTGTTTGGCTGGAACTGCCTTCCTTTCTGATCTACGGCTGCTATATTTCGCCGAACGTTGCCCTTGCCCGGTTTCTTAGCCTCCTTCACGATCTACGAACTGACATGCGTCGTCGGGCTAAAGGCATTATCGTGGATGGAGATTATAACGCCAAATCGCCTTTATGGGGCTCACCTGTTGAGGACTCCAGAGGCCGTGCCTTGGCAGAATGGCTTGCTGAAGACAATTTAGTGGTACGTAACCAAGGAACAGCACCCACCTGTGTACGATGTGACAGTCAGTCTTATATCGATATCACTTTTAGCACCAACACCCTCTCCCAGAAGGTTCTGAATTGGGAAGTTTTGGATACAGAGACCCTGAGCTATCATCAATACCTTTTGTATGATGTCGCTGATGCTGGTTCCCATCCATCGGACCGCTCTTCACATCTGGTATGGCGGGTTTCACCACATGGGCTCCCCACTTTGGTAACGGAAGTGGGCCGCCTACTGAGTGCTCATGATGAACGGACCCTTACGGCGACAACATTCTCCAGGATTCTACAGCAAGCCTGTGATATTGCCTTTCCTCGTAAGCCGGCCAGGCATTTTCGTAAGCCCGCCTACTGGTGGTCTGAAGATATTGCTGCCCAACGTAGACAAACCATACGGTCCAGACGAGTGATGGTTCGCGCGAACAGAAGAGGCGACGAGGCCCACAAACGTCTCTGCTCGGAACAATACAGCACAAGCCGGGCACTGCTCAAGGAAGCCATATTGGCTGCCAAATGTGCTACTTGGCAGGCCCTCTTGGATGAAATAGACGATGACATCTGGGGCCAGGGCTATAAACTTGCTACGAAGAAGCTCCGGACATCACCGCCAGCCCAGTTGCCTGATGATCGCCAGCTAGATGTGGCTCGGACCCTCTTCCCGTCACATGCTCCCATCTCCTGGTCTAAGCACCCCGTGCCTCCCGATGAGATACCTCCATTCACTGTCGAAGACCTGACAGAAGCTATGGCCAAAATTCGAGTCAACAGAGCCCCAGGACCGGACGGTGTGACCCCTCTGGTGGTGAAGACGATCGTCCAGAATTACCCAGACCGGTGCTTGGAACTATTTAACCGCCTATTGAAAACTGGCAATTTCCCGTCTGAATGGAAGCAGGCGCAACTTTTGTTGCTCGAGAAACCACAGCGGGAACAGGGGACTAGCACCTATCGACCCATCTGTCTCCTGAATGTACTGGGTAAACTCTGTGAATGTCTGGTACTGGGACGCCTCATCAGTGAAATCGAATGCACCGGTGGATTAGCTGAAGCACAACACGGCTTTCGCACGGGACGGTCCACCCTTACCGCCCTGAGGAAAGTGCACGAACTAGCGGAGGGCGTCCAATCACAGCCCCGCAGCTGACGTCTCAAGTGTGCTCTTGTCATCCTTGATGTCCGAAATGCCTTCAACTCTGCACCATGGGGAGGCATTTTATCGGAGCTCAGTTCACGGCAGATAGCAACATATCTCTATAATCTGCTGGCCGGCTACTTAGACGATCGGTTGCTACTCGTAGGCAGTCACAGTCAAATGTACATGACCTGCAGAGTCCCACAGGGCTCAGTACTGAGCCCCACCCTGTGGAACGTCTACTTTGATGGAATTCTGAGATCACCTATGCCCCCAGGGGTCACGCTTACAGCCTACGCAGACGACCTCGCCCTCACTGTAATTGCCCCTGATGCAGTCTCTCTGGAACTAGCTGGCAATGAAGCTCTGGCAGAACTAGATCGTTCCCTGACAGCCAAGAAATTAGGATTGGCGCCCCACAAGACAGAAGTGGTACTGCTGGTGGGTGGCAGGAAGGTCCCAGCTATCAACCTCCAGCTTGGTACCTTGGTCATCCGGAGTCAGGATTCCCTGAAATACTTAGGCATACATCTAGCCCGCAACATGTACATGGGTACTCACGTACGCTCTATTGTTACGAAGGCCAGCGTAGCCGTCGCGCATTTAAGTAGAATAATGCCAAATATAGGAGGCCCTAAGGAAACCAGTCGCAGAATTCTCTTCTCAGTTGTCTCCTCTATCCTGCTCTATGGTGTGAGCATCTGGCAAAAGGCACTTGACCGCAAATTGTATACTACTCAGCTCCTCAGCGTGCAGCGCAAGGTTGCGATATGGATCACCAGCGCGTATCGGACCACTTCAACCAAGGCATTACTGGTGTTGACCAGAACGCCCCTATTACTTTGTTGGCCAAAGAGCGCCTCTTAAGGGAACGGACTGAGACGGGCAGAGCCGAGGCCTGGCAGCAGCTATTGGAAGTGTGGCAGGAGTTATGGGACATGGATGACGGAACCACCTGCTGGACACAACGTTTAATCCGCAATATTACACCTTGGTATACGTGCAGGAGGGGCAGCGTCAACTTCTACCTCACCCAGTTCCTCACAGGACATGGATGTTTTAGGGCCTATCTGCACCGTTTTGGGCTAAGCGCTACTGACGAATGTATCTACTGCGGCAAAATCGACACCGTGGAGCATACGTTCTTCGAATGTGTTCGATGGCAACATCTGCATCAAGTGGCGGAGTTAAAACTAGGACAGTTTACGCCTTCTCAGGTAGTCTCCAGCATGCTGACATCTCCTACAAACTGGAACGCAATTTCTCAGCTGGCCCGACGAATTCTGTCCCGCAAGCGCCGGGAAATGGAAGACTTTTAAGACCTTCAATGACCATTTGAGACAGTCACTACCATCTTGAATCTCCTCTTCTTGAAGTAATGCCGCTGGGCAGTTCCAAGAAGAACCACACATATGATTCTTACAGGGGTTTTTTAGTTGGTAGGAATCCAACTCGCCAGAGGCGTCTTTCGTAAGATTTTTCCCCTGCCTAAAAAACAAAAAAACTACTACTGCTACTGCTACTACAGTTCTATTAGAATATGAGTAAGAAAGAGAGGAAGAGGTAACACTGCCCAATACCTAAGTTAGATGTGCAAAAATCATGGAGATGTAGCATAAATAAGTCTTTTGCACATGGAAGTCAGTCAAATTTCCTTGTATTTTCTAAATAAGTTGTGGGATGAATTTCCTTGGAAATGGTGGGAACTTAGGCTTCAGTATCTAAAATTACCATAACAAATTGTCAAATTGGAAGATGCACAAACTTGTAGGTTAGGGATAAACACTGTGGTGAAAGTGCAGTGAAACTTAAAACTAAACAAGTGGGGGGGGGGGGGGGGAAAGAAAAAAAGAAACTAAAACAAATGAAAAAAAAAAGTGGAAGACTTTTGAAGAGAATTGAGAGAAGAATTCAGAAATGTTGTATAAATAAAAAATTATTATTAATGTACAATGGTTTAAACCTGAAAGTGTATATATTTATAAATTGTTCTAATTGTAGCATTTTATAAATTAATTTTAAGTAGATCAGACAGAGAGAGAGAGAGAGAGAGAGAGAGAGAGATAGAGAGAAGAGATGATGTAACGTGAAAATTTAGTGGTATTCAACATTTGAAGATCGGAGTTTTGCTAAATGATAAATAATTTATTGCTGTGTATCAATGTAAACAATTTTTATGAAATGTGTATCCATCTATCATGTAAAATTAATGTTGTGAAGGAAATTGTTGCTGATTAATGGCATTATATTTTATAATGTATTCGGGCAAGACGTATGTATTCTTTTATTATGCAATACTAAAATAATATAACGGGAGTATTTGATACCAAAATTAGGGATTCAGTAAATAAATAATCGTAATAGGTTACATATGAACTTTGGGTACATTTGTTAAATGTGAACAGGATGTTTAGTAGTTCACTATGAGGTAGGGAAGGCATCATCGCGGGTGGTCCATCTGGCAAACCCTAGGCAAGAAGTGCGGACCCTTCCTTAGTAGCTGGTCACCAAAACAAAAGGAAAGAAAAGACTGGAGCCACTGGAGGAAGCATCTTTTGTTACCATTCATAAGGAATCACGCGTTATTGGGTAGTATACATTTCACATATGTTAAGGCCAGACATTAATATAGATTGGTGTGCCTTGGTCGGCAACTTCACATTTACATGACGATAAAGAGAAGCAGTCATTAAACAAGTCTTAAATTTGGATTCCAGTGTTTACCTTAGTGCTATATATACTCACGCAGACCCTGAGAGAAAACTCTTGCTCGAATCTGAGGCCAGACCGCACATTGCTTCAAATTTGCTTCAAATTTGCATAACGTTACTGGGAATAGTGGTGTCAAACTGATTTCTGCATCATTTTGTCGGTCCACAATTCAACTGACCGGCTGACTCATGAACTGCCGACTCGAATCTCAAAAAACACAGATGCACACATGGACACATACATGTCAGGCCTTGCATTGCTTGCACCTGCAGGGTGGCAAGAAACACTAGCAATGGAAATCTCTCAAATTACAGTCTCGGTCTTTTGTGTAATAACAACATGGCTCGCTTCTAGCTTCGTGACGTCTAGAGGCTATCCTTGAAAGCCAATTTGCTTCTTTCTCAAGGCATCTCAATGGAAGGTGTGTCTCTCCACAACAAGGATGGAGCAATTCCCCTACTTGACAGAACCGGAATGGCGGCAACATGACAATATGCGATTTCATTTAATATCCTTAAGAATATGTAAAGTATTCACAAATTCGTTTCTTGGAAGTGTTGAAAACAGTGTTGTTATTCAAAGTATTTGAAATGAAAATCTGTTATAACAACCTTAATATAATGCTCTATATTCCTATAACTTTTCCAAGCATATAAACAGGAAGGAACAACAGCTGTACTGAAAAGTAATTTGTATAAGGTTCCTGACTTCAGAAATGTCACTGTTTTCATGCTATTTGCAACTTACTGTTTTAAAATGTATCATTGCATCTCTGTGCTCTGCAATAACAGCAAATCGATTGTTGTTGGTATGACTGTGCTTTGATTTGTTATCCAACACCACTCTAATTCCAATATTGGTCTTGCAGAGTTCATGGTAGTGGCAAAACTCTTAATGCTGCTTAGTCCATTAACATAGTTATATTGTGAGTGTGATGAAAGTTTGTTCTATTTATATTTTGTTACGGTATTAATATGGCAAATGTGCCATGATTAAAAGAAGATGGGCGAATAAACCAGACTCATTCTTACCTGTGTGGGTGAGTCATAATGAAGAGGCAGAAGTGGCCAATTACTGCATTGATTAAACGTTTATACTATGCATATTTTAAAGTAATCTTAGGAGATAAATTGTAAAAGTAGCCTTGTCAAGGGAGACGCGGCAAAGGGATGGTATGCTACGAGTCTCAGAAGCATAACAGTGGCTGCTATTTTTGCATGTGTAAAGTGGTTGCATATAATATGAAAAACAAGGACAGTATAATACAAATAAAATATTTAGTGATTATTTACCACTTATCTTAAGAAGTTGATGACAACACTTCTATCTTCTATTTGAAATTAATTTCATAAGCATTTGCCCACATGTTCAGTCAAACACACTTCATTGTTAATGATACTATGTATTTATGTATTTAAGTATTACCACATCTGAAGACGAAACAAACCTAAAAACAGAATCAATTGCCGGTATGTCAAAATTCATTACGTGATTTTTATTTTTTAGAATAAATATTTTTTCCCAAACCATTAAATCTATGGGAACATTTAATTGTTTTAATAATTTAACTTCGGGATTTATTTCATGGTTAAATGACCAAAAATGATCAATTTGTTTATATCTAATGTTATGAAAATGTTCTTTCTTTCTGGTTTCCAAACTACGTTTCGTCTTTCCAATATAAACCTGATCACAATCTAAGCAATTAAATTGATAAATACCAGATTTTTATTATTAGGAATTTTATCTTTTTTAGAAAATCGTAATAAATTTTTAATACTATATTTATTTTGGGGAACTAAAGATATACCAACTTCTTTAAAAAAAAATTGAAAATGTTTATTAACCCAAGGATGGTAAGTAAATTTTTTAAATTTATAATCATTTACTTTTTTAAGAGTAGAAATATCATTAATACTTTTTTAATATTTAAATTTTTCAATTTTCTTTTGTATAAAATCTTTATTAAAACCATTAGTTAAAGCAGTATTAATATGTACAAAAGTGAATCGAGAAGATATTGACACTTTGCTTCACTCACACTGTTTATTCACAGGACATGTTTCAGGAGCTCTTGCTCTTATCAGCTGATACTCGACTAGTGCAAGTTGTAGTGGTTTCCTCTTTCTCCGTTTTGTCAATAGATGGCATGATGTACTTGTCAAAGATGTCCGGTGGTGGAGTTTCAAAATTCATGACTCTATGACGATTTTTGTTGAAGAAGATTTTTTCCCATACAGAAAGGTCTATGGGGTGATTAACATATTTTATTAGAGATGTTTCCAAGTTGATGTCATGTCTAGTATTCAAAAAATGAAAAGCCACTGCTGATTTTTCTGTTTCACCATTTTTAATGTTTCTTAGATGTTCTTTAGTTCTGATGTTAATATTTCTTTTTGTTTTTCCTATATAAATTTTAGGGCAAGTTTCACATTTGATCTCATAAATTCCTGGTTTTTCTTTGGTAGTGATTGAATTTTTGGGAAGGCCTTTTAACAAATTTCAGAAATATCGAGATTTAACTGTATTGGAACACCACAGTGAAGCGAAAAATTATTAAATTTTAGATGAGTCGTATTTCTTGTAAGAAATACGACTCATCTAAAATTTAATAAATTTCAGAAAAATCAGCAGTGGCTTTTCATTTTTTGAATACTAGACATGACATCAACTTGGAACAGAAAAATCAGCAGTGGCTTTTCATTTTTTGAATACTAGACATGACATCAACTTGGAAACATCTCTAATAAAATATGTTAATCACCCCATAGACCTTTCCATATGGGAAAAAATCTTCATCAACAAAAATCGTCATAGAGTCATGAATTTTGAAACTCCACCACCGGACATCTTTGACAAGTACATCATGCCATCTATTCACAAAACGGAGAAAGAGGAAACCACTACAACTTGCACTAGTCGAGTATCAGCTGATGATAAGAGCAAGAGCTCTTGAAACATGTCCTGTGAATAAACAGTGTGAGTGAAGCAATGTGTCAATATCTTCTCGATTCACTTTTGTACTAATTTGTGCTTCACTGTCCCTACGCTTCTTGCAAGTTTATACTTTCAGTATTAATATGTTTATATTCTTTATTAAATTCTTCTTTATTTAGGGGTGTATTTGTTAATCTATAAATATAGATACTGTATTAATATACAGTATTTTGTACCCATTCCTCATGAATCTTGACCTCCTCACAGTGGCTTCCCATAGCTGGACAATTGGAGACCTTGATATCTGTGGGACATTCCATTTTACTAAACTAAAATTATATGACAATACAAATATCTAGAGCACAGGTTATGTTAAATTCCCTTATCATTTATGTGAATGTACCAGCACTGGTGTACACCACACATCAAAGCAGCAAGCAATCTTCCACATTTATGTGATACAACAGTCAAGAAAGACATAGAAAGCAGCTGTGAAACTTTCTGCATGGATTTCAATGAGAAATTTCATGGTTAAGTTCCTAAGACACAAGTGAACAGTACAAAACTATATTGTAATGCATAGTGTCACCCAAACGTCGGAATTCCCGATAGAACCGGCCGGCAGGAGGGCCAGACGGGAAGCATTCAGGCCACGCCTACCCATTTATCTGAGGGGATGATTAGAAGAGCGGCACGAGCCCTGTACCGTCTCTTTCCCCTCCCACCAGACGTCTGGAAATATCAGGATAATTGTGCGACCCGCGAACCTTCCAGGAACGGCGATCTTCCCTATATAAGGCCTGCCGTTGGCGAGTGAGTTCAGTTCTTGGTGAGCAGCGTGAGGAGCGCCGAGTGAGCAAACGGACTGGAAGACGGTGTACCTGCATCAGGGGAGTTGTACGTAATTGTGAGTGTAGAGTGGACCTGTGACAGACGAACTGACAAATTGTAATTGTGTCCCTTATGTAATTCTGTGTAATCGGCAAGTGTTCCAACTGTAATTCGGTGGAAATAAAGAACATTTTGAGTTTGTGCAATTGGACTTTTAATTTCAGGAACCCACAAAGTCACAATATTTATATTTTTGAAAATTATTGTTCTGTATTATTGACGATGCCATGAGTCTGGTGGACTCCTATGGCAGATAGATAAAATAAAAAAAATAAAACAATAGCGAAAATGATGTTGGGGTTTTGAATGCACTTCTATTACTGTCATCTTGTAGAAACCTTGGGATAACAAGGAGGCTGTTGGTGTTTGGGCATTCAAGCAGTCATTCAAAAGAGTTATAACTGTTCAGATGAAAGGTTAACACATTTTTGTTTTTTTGTTTAATATCATCTGTTTTATGGATATATTGCATTCTTTATGAATTCTTTGTTCACAGAAATCATGAATGTGTGCATTTCAGCACTACATGAGACAAGAGATTCTGATTCAACCCTAGGTATTGGTACTTGAATAGGTGAAACCCCTGATGTAAATATGTTGAACTGTTTACAAAAATCACTATAATATTTACAAACTTTTCCTAATTTGTGCAGTACTTTTTATTCTGGTATATCTTATTACGGAGTACCTATTTGGAGGAAACATGTGAATAACAGAATTACGTTCCACAACACAAAATATCATTTGCTGCTGGATAGTTTATGATTGACATAGTTATTGATGGTCTTACAAGCTTTTATAGGCATTGCATCAAATTAAACAATAATTTTGATTAATTATGTGAAATTGAGTAGAATTTCAAATTCTATACTTGACAGTAATGTTTGCCTTATGCCAAACATTTCTTGTACCAAACTTGATGGAAAGGAAGGAAAAATAAAGCACACACACACACACGCACGCACGCACACGCACACACACTTCACGTATCCACATTCCAACAAGCCACCATTCCATACGTTACAGAGTATGAGAAGAAAAAATGGAAGCATTTGATAAGATATTCCTCCAGCAGATAAGAGAGAAGATGAAAACTAATCCTAGTAAAGAAGAAAATGGAAAACTTGATATAGAACTGGCAAATAAGACGAGGCATGAAGCTGATGTCGAAAGAGTAGTAGATATACAACAAGTCTCGCCGAGGGAAGCTAGCAAGAAAGCATTTGGAGTATGTAGATCAGCAAAAACAATGAAAGGAATAAGACAAACTCCATGGTGGACAGATGAAGTAAAAATAATGAGAAAAACGGTCAACGCCCTGAGAAGACGTTTCCAAAAAACCAAAACAAATGAGGATCTAAGAGAACAACACAAAATACAATACATAAATGGAAAAAAAGAATATGAATCTAAAATAAAAAAATAAAAGCTGAACTCGTGGAAGCAGTACTGTAGTGTGCCAGCATCAATGAACCCCAGGAGCGAAGTATATAAGCTGGCTTCTGGGAAAACGAGAGCATCACCAATACTAACAACAATAGAGAAATCGGGTGGAACCTTAACCACCAATATTGATGAAACGCTAAATTGTATGCTAGAACAATTAATATCAGAAGATGACGAAGCTAACGACACTGAATATCATAAACAGGTAAGGAAAATAGCTACAGAACCAATAAGTACAAAGGATGATCTGGAATTTACCCAAGACAAAATTAAAGGAGTGATAGAAAACTTTGACCACAGCAAAACCCCAGGAGAAGATGGAATTACAAGTAAATTAGTCCTCAGGATCTTCAACATGTTCCCAAAATTCACAAGAGATATACAATGTATGCTTGCGACATGGGTGTTTCCCGAGATCTGGAAAAGAGCGAAAGTAGTACCTATAGTCAAGCCTAGCAAAGAAAACAGCTCAGATGCCACCAAATTTAGACCGACCAGTCTACTAAATACAGCAGGAAAAATCTTGGAGAAGCTGCTTATAAATAGAATTATGTATCACATACACAGTAAAAATCAATTAAACAACAATCAATATGGGTTCATCCCACAAAAAAGCTCGATAGATGCAGCAGTGAAAATTAAAAGAGTTTGTAGAAGAAGCCATGGGCAATAGAAAGGTAGTCGCTCTAGCTAGTCTAGATGTTAAAGGAGCATTCGATGCTGCTTGGTGGCCCAGCATCCTAAAAGCTTTAAAAGACTTCAACTGCCCAAAAAACTTTTTCAACTTAGTTAAAAACTACCTAAGCCAAAGAACAGCTATATTGACAATCAATACTGTAAATAGAGAAAGAGAAGTTACAAAGGGTTGCCCACAAGGATCGTATTGTGGACCCCGGTTGTGGAATGTAATGTACAACTCGATCGTGTTGTGGACCCGGGTTGTGGAATGTAATGTACGACTATTTTAAATATAAGCTATTCAACATCAACAATAGCAGTGGCATTTGCGGACGACCTAATTATAGCAACAAAAGGGGAAAATGCAATAGAAATAGAATATGTTATGAACAATGAAATGAATAACATAAAAAAATGAGCAAGTAACAACAAAGTAAATTTTAATGAATCAAAATCGCAGGTCATGCTTATATCAAGAAGAAAACGGAGAGAAATGAGATACATAAGAATCTACTTAAATAATAAAATACTGGAGAAAGTAGACAGGATCAAATACCTAGGAGTAATAATAGATAATAAATTTAACTTTTCAGACCACATAAGCTATGTAGAAGAAAAATGTAAAAAGTTAATTCACTCGCTATCCAAGTCTGCCAAGCTGAACTGGGGATTGACTCATGAGGCAATCAAGATCATCTACAAGGGAGCTATTTTGCCATTGATGCTGTATGGCGCTCCCCTCTGGATCGAAGCAATTAAGAAGCAGCATAACAGACAAAAATTAATCAGAGTCCAGAGACTTATTAATATCAAAATGGCGAAGGCCTTTTGCACTACCTCCACTGCAGCCCTTTGCATCATAGTTGGAATGTTGCCAATTATAATAAAAGTAGAAGAAACTGTGCAACTATATAGAATCTTGAAGGGAAAAGAGAATGTGAACTGGATTATAGATTATGATGTAGAGCTGAGAAATTGGCCACACCCTGGCAAAACAATTAGAATCAGCAAAGGCAGAGAAGGAAAACCAGAATCCACATTAGAAGTATATACAGATGGCAGCAAGAGTGAGATGGGTGTTGGATCAGGAGTTGCAATATTCATCAATAATGAACTTGCTCACCAAAGAAAATATAAACTGGACAATAACTGCTCAAACAACCAGGCAGAACAACAAGCCTGAATTAAAAGATATAAAAAAGGAAAAGAGAACCATAACAATATATACTGATAGTAAAGTAGCATTGGATTCCATCAATAACCCTAAAATCCACAAAGCATTAATACACAATATTCGGAATCAACTCAGGAAGCTACAAGAAAGGAATTGGAAGATTAACCTAAGATGGATAAAGGCACATGTAGGACATCATGGGAATGAAATAGCAGATCAACTTGCAAAGGAAGCAGCACAAGATAATGTGTTAGAAGTAACCTACAACATAATACCAAAAAGTGAAGTAATCAGCAGGCTAAAGTGCTCAAGTATGGAAAAATGGCAACAAGAATGGCAACAAACATCAAAAGGTGAAATTACAAAATCCTATTTTCCCAACGTAAGTGACAGGACGAAAACTAAAATAAAATTAACATCAAATCTAACGTCATTGTTAACAGGTCACGGGAAAACTACTCTCTGTTTCATATAACCTTGCCCAGCTGAAATGTATCACTCCGCATTCAACAACCCTCCCCCTCGCCCTAATTGGCTAATGCTTTCGCGTCATAGGCCATAGGCGGTGCCTTCCCGTCACATTTCGTAATAATTGCCGGGAAGATAAAATCATACAAATAAGGATATTAAGGCATGCAAAAATACAAGTTTATAATGAACTGAGCAAATTGAAACAGAATGACTGAGCAATGAAACTGAAAGAGTTTATAATGAAAGTCTTTGGCCTTTTCCACTGGGATTTTTTAAACCAGTACACATACCTTTCAAAAATGCTTGTCTCTCAGTCTTAAAAGTCGTGTCACACCATACTTTACTTTTCGTGTGTTCTTCGTGTATATTTAGCGATTTGTATCTCGGTGCAGTGTGGTTGTCCTTAAATAGCATCTTCGCCACACAGCAATATCGCCTCTGTCTTTTAGCACATTTTTCTTGCCTCTTTTTTCATTCACAAATCCCAGCTGTATAAGCAATCTGCTGAAATTTGGTAAATCTGCATCCTCATTTACAGTAGACGAAATGTTACTTATGTTAGGGAGTTCGTTTCTAAAGAAAAACTACACACATGATGACGCACAACACTTTTCACGTATTTTTTTCCGAGCACACACTTTTGTTTATTCCTGCTTTTGCCTGGAGTGGTAAGTTTTCCTGTTTCCTCAATTTCATGTCGCAATGTTCTTACAGATCTAACACTCACACCTGTAACTTCAGAGCTCAGCTGTTCGACTTCTCTCACTGACAAAGACGGATTCTTCTCTGAGTGCATTAAACACATGCAACACAATTCTTTTTTCGCCTGTTTGTAAATAATTATCCTTGCGATACTTCAGCGAAAAACTTGCGGTAGACTCTGCCATTATACATATAATAAGTACATGCGCAATAAACGATCAATAAAATAATTTAGCTCCCGCACTCTCGAATGCGATGCATGACTAATCCAGTTCAAAACAAGGTCAGTGATAAAAGTCACATAAACAAATATGTCATCACTACCGCTAAATCACATGCTATCGTGCCATGTGCTTGAGAGCAAAGGGACCTCCTCTTTAATTCGTTTAAGAATTAATATGCATTTCAGATAAATCAACTCTGTTGCGTAATATATTTAATTAAAACAGTTACGAAAATATAAATTTGACAATTCTCTTCCAACATATAATGATATATCACCATGTTAAATAACGAACTAATTTTTATCGCACGACAGTCATTACCACAACAGCAACCAATGAGAGGTGATTAGGTCACGTGACCGTTAAGAGATACTGGGCAAGCTTACGTGAAACAAGGTATAATGTGTACTACCACCGATTCAAAATAAGTGACAATCCATTGTGTAAGTGCAACCAAAACAAACAAACTGTGGACCACTTAATCTTTGAGTGTAATCTGTTAGACAAAGAAAGGGAAAATCTAAAGAAAGCAATAACAATGGCTGGTGTACGCTGGACACTAGAAAAAAAAAGGAATTTATATAAAAACACACCAAAAGTTTCAGTATATTTGTAAACAGTATCAACTTCGATAATCTATAAATAGCCAAGTGGGATGCAAATACTTATATTAGTCTCAGAAACTATTTGTAGTTGGTTTATTAATACTCATATCTTGTTTATTTATGAGAGACTAGTTTCAAAGGCATTCGCCTCCATTTTCAATCTCTTTCCAACTGGCATCTGTTGTGTGCTTTCTCTCTGGTGGTGGAACTATGAACTTTTTTGTCAAATTATCTACTGGTGGGATTTCAAAGTTCATTACGCGATCCTTATTTTTCCATATGAATATGTTCTTCCATGTTGTCAATTTATTTTGGTTTATCACTCCTTTTAATAATTTTGGATTTGGTTCAATGTCATGGTTTTCATACCAAAAGTGAAATGCTACTGCTGACTTATCTTCTTGTTTCAAAGGCCGTGCCGTGGCTCAGTGGTTAGACCGCTTGGCTCTCACCAAGGCGGCCCGGGTTCTATCCCAGGCGACCGCAAAGTGAGATTTGTGGTGGACAACACGGCGCTGGGGCGGGTTTTCTCCGGGACCTCCGGTTTCCCCCGCCATCTCATTCCACCGGTGCTCCATCTTCATTTGATGTATCATCAGTTTCACTGCCTGCAGTGCCGTAGGTAGTAAAAGCGAGCGTTAAACACTACACATTTCATTTATTTCTTGTTTCAATCTGATGTTTCTAAAGTGCTCTTTGATTGTGGTTTTTAGATTTCTTTTAGTTTGACCTATGTAGCATTTTTCACAATTCTTACAACTTATCTGGTATATTCCGGATCTGTTAACTAATGGGATTTCATCTTTTGTTTTTGAATTTAGCAATTTTAAAATTGAGTGTCTATTAGTAGGTGCCAAGTTGATATTTTGTTCCTTGAAGATCTTTTTAAATGTATTAAATGTTTTTGGGTGATATGTGAATGAACTGAATATGCTGTTGCTTTCTTTTTCTTTTGTAAATGTGGTTGCTTCCTTAATGGTTTTCTTTAGTTTAGCTTTTCTAATTTTCTTCAACACCAAACTTTTGTTGTATCCATTTTCTTCTGCTATGTGTAGAACTGTTTTTTGTTCTTTGGATTATTCTTCTTTTTCCATGGGTATGTTGACTAGTCTGTGTGTAAGGCTGTTTATTATTGCATGTTTATGTGTAATTGGGTTGTGGCTATTATTTTTTTATGTAATTTTCTGAATGTGTTGGTTTCCTGTTAATTCCAAATTTTATTTTTGTGTCATTCCTGATGATATTTAGATCCAAGAAAGAGAGTTGTCCATTGGTTACCTTTTCTATAGTGCATTTTATAGTACTTTCTTGCAGATTGAGTAATTTTAATGCATCTTCTAAATGTTTATTCGGTACAATTGCAAAGATGTCGTCAACATATCTATACCAAACTTTGAAGATCAATGGGAAGGACTTTTTGATTTGTGTTTCAAATGCACTCATAAATAAGTTAGCCAAAAAAGGTGAAAGTGGATTGCCCATTGATAACCCTGATTTGTGCTTGTAGTGTTTTCCATTAAAGCTGAAGAAGTTTTGTTCAATGCATATTTATGTTAGAGAAATGTATTCTTCTGCTTCTGCTTCTTCTACTCTTGTATATGGGGTGCCAAAAATTCATAAAACAGGGAAAGGCATGAGACCTATCACTAGTAGTATAAATGCCCCCACATATAATTTGGCCAAATGGTTGCTAAATAAATTTAATAGTTTCCCAAAATTCAAAAGTGCAAATTTAAAAAACTCTTTAGATTTAGTAGGAAAAATCAAAGATATAAATTTGGACAAAAATGACAGACTGGTTTCATTTGATGTCACATCTTTATTTCCAAGCATACCAACAGAAAAATTACAGACTGTATTAAAAAAGTGGCTAAGTTCAATAGAAATGGAAGCAATAGAAGCAGAAGAATACATTTCTCTAACGAAAATATGCATTGAACAAAACTTCTTCAGCTTTAATGGAAAACACTACAAGCAGAAATCAGGGTTATCTATGGGCAATCCACTTTCACCTTTTTTGGCTAACTTATTTATGAGTGCATTTGAAACACAAATCAAAAAGTCCTTCCCATTGATCTTCAAAGTTTGGTATAGATATGTTGACGACATCTTTGCAATTGTACCGAATAAACATTTAGAAGATGCATTAAAATTACTCAATCTGCAAGAAAGGACTAAAAATCACTATAAAAAAGGAAACCAATGGACAACTTTCTTTCTTGGATCTAAATATCATCAGGAATGACACAAAAATAAAATTTGGAATTTACAGAAACCAACACATTCAGAAAATTACATAAAAAAATAATAGCCACAACCCAATTACACATAAACATGCAATAATAAACAGCCTTACACACAGACTAGTCAACATACCCATGGAAAAAGAAGAATATTTCAAAGAACAAAAAACAATTCTACACATAGCAGAAGAAAATGGATACAACAAAAGTTTGGTGTTGAAGAAAATTAGAAAAGCTAAACTAAAGAAAACCATTAAGGAAGCAACCACATTTACAAAAGAAAAAGAAAGCAACAGCATATTCAGTTCATTCACATATCACCCAAAAACATTTAATACATTTAAAAAGATCTTCAAGGAACAAAATATCACCTTGGCACCTACTAATAGACACTCAATTTTAAAATTGCTAAATTCAAAAACAAAAGATGAAATCCCATCAGTTAGATCCGGAATATACCAGATAAGTTGTAAGAATTGTGAAAAATGCTACATAGGTCAAACTAAAAGATATCTAAAAACCACAATCAAAGAGCACTTTTGGAATGAAAACCATGACATTGATCCAAATCCCAATTAATTATAGTAATACTTTTGCTTTTCAGGCATACTGTGACATCAAGATTGTTAGTATGTAATGTTTATATATTTCAGCTTGTAACTGCAGTTTATGATCCATATTTCCAGATTTGTGTGCATAGCAGATCCTTTGTTTGGGTGCATGGCTGGTCTAATGGGAATTTTCTTGGTACAAAAAAGGGCTTTTTGTCAGCAGAGTCAGATATTTATAGCCTCATAAACTTCTGATAAAAATTATATCTTCAAAAAGCACTTAAAGTCTGCCCACCACAAGAAGGCAAGTGCGGCATGAACTGTTGATCCGCTCTGGTAGTGGATCTCTTTACTACAAAATGAGTGTATGACATTGCATATGAGTCGCTCATGTTGCCAGATCTAATTCTCGCTACAGTAATTGCAGTGATAGGTATTATGCATGGGTGAGTTATATGACAACAGTGTATTTTACACAAACCTAGCATCCTTATGTTTGGAAGGTGAGCATAAACATCATGCAGACAGCAAAAGTGATTGTTACACATTCCTCTGCCTTGCCTTCTTGTGGTGGGCAGACACTACTTTGATCACAGAAGATGTTGGTAATGATAACTGTGCTGCCACACTTCTCTCACAACTTTTGAGAAGTTTTTATTAACGTTCATTTAATTCTTAATAACCTTGAAAATAAAACCATGCTTCATTAGAAAAATGAAAAATTATATGCAGGGCAATATAGTGATTATTAATATTATATTATCAGTAATATTTTTGAATGCACAATTTCAGAAATTAATTCTACTCACAGCGTGTAGTAGCAATTCGTGACATATGATTATAAGGTTTTAAGAGCATTACAAGCAAATGTTTGAGAAATTGCTGATTGTTGTGCCTGTTTTCTCTATTACCACTGAGTTTTCTACTTTCAGTATATCTGTTACAAACTGTTTCTCTATGAGATGCATGAGAAGCAGAGAATTGTGTGCAGCACTAACACATGGCTCCATAGTTTTCAGCAACATTGATAATGATGTAAATTTTTCTCAAACAGGTCTGGTGTTCCTTCTTTACTGTGGCATGACAAATCCTAATGAAACTGATTTCTATGACCAAGTGACAAAGTATGCCAATGAACTGGCCTTAGTTGGAGCTTCACAGCGGAATCCTGCATCAGAAAATAGATTGTTTATAATCCAGAAGTTAAGTGATGAAGGACTGTTACGAAGATTGAACATTGGGATAGCATCATTCATTTGGATCAGTAACTATGAGGAAAGCTCAGGGCTTTATGCAGCACATTGCAATTATCTACAGCCCAAAGTATTACATTTTCAACAGCGCATACTTGATGTGGGTTGCTTTGGGAAATGGTGGATTCTAGAGAGGGATATGCAAGATTATGACATCAACCCACAGCAATTCTAGGCAAAGTTTCTGCATCTGTATTATTTTTATGTATTTTGTTCCTATAAACTTGTGTTTACAAAATGTACATTCTGTAATGACAATAATAATAATAATAATAATAATAATAATAATAATAATAATAATAATAATAATAATAATAATAATAATAATAATAATAATAATAATAATAATAATAATAATTAATAATAATTAATAATAATAGCAACAAGGAAAAGTGAACATTTGGAAATTAGTTATGATAAATTTTTACTACAAAAGTTGTTTTAATTACTCTACACAGGAACAGAAGTCCCTAGCCCATAACTGATGACTGACAGAAGAGTTTGTTATGATTTGTCTCCTGCTAGCATAAACATACATTATATCTTATGTTACAATATTAAGCTTATTAGGTTTTCTTGGAGTATGCAATTGCTTGACAGTGTGTTTCCCTTTTCAGTTGTGTCTTCCTATCATGATTTTTATACTAGTTTCATTCTGTTAATTGTTATACATAGGCATCAAATACCATGTGGAGTTTCAAGGGCTTCCTGTATGTCTTACCAATCTACAAACTTTGTTTTCTTCAGGTTTTCTTCTATGATTTGCTATATATGTTTGAAACTGTGAGTTGTTGGGTCATATTGCCTTTCTTGGATTATTTAGCACTTTATACAGCTTCTGTTATTTTGATTCTTTCATTGGGTCCTTGTATGGAAGTATCTGATGGCAAGGCTTTAGGTTGATGTAAGCATGAAGAGTTTGTTTTCTAGCAATGTTACAAATTTTTTTCAAACCATGACTGTGTGATGATTTCTTTCAGCTTTATTGTTAATTCCTTTTGTACTGCTGACTTGTGAAAATAGCCTGGGTGTTCAGTTTTCTTGATACTTTATGATTTTGGAGGATCTTTGTTAAACAGATTAAAAGGTGCATTGTTTGTTATAGAAATTAACACCATTATATAAACAAGTACTGGCTTATTACATTTAAAGGGAGTCGATTAATGACACTAAACAACACTTACTTTATTAAATTTTAGATGAGTCGCATTTCTTACACATCTGCTTCACTTTCGTACCTGTTAAAGACATGCTTCGCAAATCCTCGTTTGCATCTACGGCTCTTGTGCGACTCGCACAAGAGCCGTAGATGCAAACGAGGATTTGCGAAGCATGTCTTTAACAGGTACGAAAGTGAAGCAGATGTGTAAGAAATGCGACTCATCTAAAATTTAATAATTTTTCGCTTCACTGTGGTGTTCCAATACAGTTGAATCTCGAAACACTTACTTTACTTACTTACTTTACTTACAGTACTTACTTTACTTTACTTACATTACTTTATGTCGAGTGTAATCTGCAACTAGGAATGTGTAATTTAAATTGGTTTCTTGTGTGAATACTGTGAACATCAGATCTCAGTTTGTACTAATATCTGTTTTAATGTATATACAGCAAGACAGAATAGATATATAGATTAACAACAGTTAAAATTTTCAGTTGAACAAACAATGGTTTACATGGCTCGGTTGAACAGTTATTCAACATAATTCTTAATGCTCTTTTCTGACAAATTAAAATATCCTTAATGTGAGGGGAGTGTCCCCATAAGCGTATACCATATGATATATGAGAGTGAACAAGACTAAAATAAATATTTTTCAAACCATCAAGTGGAAGAGCAGATCTTAGTTTACAAAGTAAAAATATAGTGCGAGTAATCTTATTACATACTACAGAAACATGGTTTTTCCATCGAGCTTTAAACCTAGTAAACTAACACACTGAGAAGTGCTGTTAGACATTTATCTTAATCCAAGGGACATAAATTGAGTTTTGTTTTGATTCAAGAAAAAACCATTAATTGAAAACCAGTGTTGAGTTCTGTTAAGGAGTAAGCTGGACAAACAGTCAAGTTCACTTAAGTTAGCATGTCTAACTCGAAGCATGGTGTCATCAGCATACAATATAGGCGAGTCAGAAAAATTACTGGAAAGATCATTAATCATAATCAAAAATAGAAAAGGACCAAGAATGGAACCGTGGGGTACTCCATATTTAATATCCAAGCAAAGAGATTTATTGTTACCTGTAGATACAAATTGCTGCCTGTTTGGCAAGTATGACTTAAATAGTTAAGAGGCCATAATACTCTAATTTATGAACCAGTAACTTAAGGCACAACGCAGTTGAAAGCCTTAGATAAATTACAGACACAAACATTTTTTCTTCTAAAGTTTGAATCACATATTTGACATGTTCAAGAGCCATAGAAGTAGATTTATCAGATTTAAAGCCAAATTGCAATGGAGATATTAAGTTATTATTCTCAAAGTAAGGGTAAATTTGACCATAATTTATGTATTAAACATTTTTAGAGAAGATGGGTACTGAGCTAATTGGACGATAATTCTTTAAGTCTTTAACATCACTTTTTTTTATGTATAGTAGTTACTCTTGAAATCTTTAAACATTTTGGAAAAGTACTTTGAGTTAAGCATAAATTATATAAAATTCTTAATGGTTGAACAATAAATGTAATAAAATAATTAGAAATACCATATGCATCAGAGCTACATGACATAGATAATCTGCCAACAGCATTCGAGACATCTTCAATAGAGATAGTCTTCCAGTGGAATTGGTCAGGATTAGCATTATGAACATTGTTACAAAAAGTCATAGCTTCCACACTATTATGAGGTACAGATTTTGCAATATCCTCTACAGAGTTTATACAGAATTCATTAAACTCATTGGGGGAAATATCTAGAGGTATATTATTCTGTTCTGATCTCTCAGTGTTAATTAATGACCAAGTAGCTTTGAATTTGATATTAGCTGATTCAATATTACGAGAGTATGCTCTGCCTTTGCCCAATTTCACTTGCTTTTTGCATTCACTATTTAGTAATAAGTATTTACACTTAATGTCTTGATTCTGTGTGTGCTTGTACATATCATAACATAACTTCACCCTTTAAAGATTTGCGGTTGGCATTATACCAATTAATTTTCTTGGTTGTGAACTTATTCATTACTGACCTCAAAGGGAAACATGAATCAAACAAATCAGTGAAAACATTTTAAAAAATCCAAAAATACTAAATCGAAGTTCTTTGAAAGATCAAGTACAAGGTTCCCATTAATGGACGAAATAGCCCAAATGAAAGTGTCATAATTATTTGCAGAATAGATCCTAGAAAGAGTATAAGTGGGCTGCATATGTTTTAAAATATTACACTTTAAATTAAAAAACGGGGTAAAATGATCAGCTATTTAAAGATTGATTACACTGGTGCTATGAAGACTCTGGTCAAGGTCAGTTAAAATATAATTGAGACAAGCATCCTGCCGAGTAGCAACCAATGCCGTGAAATGAAGTTTAAAAGATCATAATATATTCTGGCAATACATAACATTATTAGAATTCAGATTAAAATCTAAATTCAGATTAGTGGCAATTATGATATTTGTGCTAAATTTTGATGGAAGTTAGAAAAGATATAGGAAATAATAGTAAAAATGTGAGGGAAGAAGTAGGAAAACAAATTAGGGAAGTAGAAAACAGTAGAGACAATGATTCTAAAATGTATCAGATCCTACAGCTTAAGGCAGGGTTCAAATAGGATATTGGTGATATAAAACAGTTTATGAAAGAGTGGAATGAAGAATCAAAACAGGAAAGGGAGAAGTGTAAAAATAATTCAATACAAAATATAACACAAATAGTTGAAAAAGATACAAATAATATGATACAAGAGTTAGAATCTAGTAAGAAAGGGTGTAATGGAAATAAAGAAATATTACTACAAAGTTTAGGTAAGTATAAAGATGAATATGACAATAAGGTAAATAAAGAATCACTGAATTATCAGGAATATAATGAAGGAGAAGTAACTGGTCAGATAGTATATAATATAAATAATGTAAAGGAAACTCTAAATGTAGTTAAACACAAAAATGCAACAGATGTTCACTTACTAAACAATGTAGATGGTTATCAGAAGATGTATGTTGTAGATTCAAACAATCAGTATTTTGATGCGAATTGTAACGTATATGTACACGAAATGTTTTCACAAAAACACAAATAATCAAGGTCACATTGGGCACACATATGATACACCACATGAAATAAGTTTGCTAAATTTGGAACAAAGAAATGACCACAACACATACCTAACCTTAAAACAACGTGATAATACACATACAAAAAGAAGACGAATTTACCAAGTTCTGGATGCTTGCAACGCTCAGGTTAGCCAACAGAGTAAAATTTATCACACTAAGTGTTCAAAAGTCGCAAGTACGAACCATAAAATGAACCTTCAGGGACTCTGCCTCTGATGGACCTTCGTGTTGATAACTTTCCCACCACAGTGACTATGAATGATTTGTGCTTGAGAAAAGAATGTATGAGGTGTGTAAGATGTGTTGGCAGCCCCAGATGGATAAGTTCATATAGTAGACCAGCATGCCAGGTCGTAGAGAAAGCCTTTTCCACATCCAGAGATACCACCGAGGTGTATGCCTTGTCCTGGAAACCCAGGAACAACAATAGCGCCTTGTATCACATTTATGTACATGCAGCAAAACTTGGGGTACATGCAGTCCCATCTCTTAATGGAGTGCAGGGTGACATTGCATTCGGAATACAGCATGTGTCCTCTACAAACCCTTATTGAATAATAATTGAAGCCAGGCCTCATTATTAAAATAACAGGACTAGTCCATTTTACTGATTTGTCGAGCCATTTCTCGACTTTCAACAATGTACTGAACGAATCTTAAATATTGGAAGAATGCACAGAATGAACAGCCTTCAGGTCTAACAGTGCAATAGGTACTTCTGCTTGACAGAACGCCTACTTTTGTAAAGCAATAAAATCTGAGAGGAAACATGGTCATTATTTTCCAAAACTGGTCTGTGCTAAATGCATTCATATGTCTTTCTGCACCACTTTTGACTGTGTCAGACAATATTTTATTACATAAACTTAATTTGTATGGAATTAGAGGTGTACCTAACAAATTAATTGAATCTTATCTAACCGGAAGACAGCAAAGCTCTGAAATCAGTCATCTTAATGGTAACAACATATATAAAATAAAATCAGCTTTGATGGAGGTAAAACATGGAGTTCCCAGGGCTCTGTGTTAGGCCCTGTTCTATTCATTATATATGTAAATGATATAGCAAAAGGCAATAAGTACACAACAGTCAGCTATGCTGATGATACTACTGCTCTGTGTTAGAATAACACATCAAATTCATTGGCAAATACCATTAATTCTACTAGTCATTCTATAAATCATTACTTTGAATGTAACAAACTAAAAGTAAATGAAGAAAAAACCAAAGTTATGGTATTTGACCTAGGAGGAAGAAATGAAATTAGCAAAACTGTTTCCCCCATGATTAATCTGACACTAACTCCATCCTATTCCTTACTAGGGTTAAAACTGGACAGGAAGCTAACCTGGTCTGAGCATGTAAACGGTGTTTGTAATAAAATAGCTAAATATATTTACTTCTTTAGGCTAATGAAAAGATATGTGAATGAGCATACCATGAAAATAATGTACTATGGTCTTATTTTTCCACATCTCAGTTAGTGTTTAGAAGTTTGGGAAGGAGCTGCACATGTACATATTAATAGGATATTAAATTTACAGAAGAAATGTGTAAGAATTATGTACACTATTCCTAAAATAGAAACTTGTAGACATATAAATCCTTTCATGGAAGTGTTGAAAACAGTGTTGTTGTATAAATTAAATTAATTGGGAGTCGATTAATGACACAAAAGTGAGGGTTGTTTTGTGTCATTAATCGACTCCCAATTAATTTAATTGTAGACATGTGTTTATTAGAGAAAATATTCTAACCATTGTATTACTATATGTATATAAAAACATTCTTTTAACTGTAAACAGTACAAATGGTATGCTAATGAATAGTGAAATACATTCACATAATACCAGGCAAAGTATGGATTTTCATAGAATAACAGTGAATAAAAAGAAAATTAATACTGATCCATATATTGTAGGCAGTATACTGTACAATAAACTACCAGCTAAAATTAAGTCCTGTGCAAAAAATTGTTTTAAAAGTAAGCTAAAGATGTATCTCATTCATAAATGTTTGTATAAACTGGAGGAATTTTAATTTCAATTGTTATAAACTATGTATATTTGGTGATTTTTGTTATTATTATTATTATTATTATTATTATTATTATTATTATTATTATTATTATTATTATTATTATTATTGTTATTATTATTTTTTATTATTATTATTGTTGTTATTGTTATTACATACTTTTTATATAAAATAATTGATTTTTTATAAACTTTGTAAATACTGGAAATAGTCTCTGACAATGTCAGACATTCTGTATGAGTCTATTGACAGTAATAAACTACCACCACCACCGCCACCACGTGTTGCACGGATGTCTGGGGTACTTTTGCAGAGGTTGGCTACAAGTGTTACACATCTTTCTCATGTTGGCTACAATGTGAGGACCTGTAGGTTGTCTGCTTGCGCATGCATATACCTGCACCTCGGGACTCAGAAAATATTCTTGCGTCACACAAAAGAAAGTTTCCCCGAGAACTGTTGTATGCTAACTGGAAATATTATTTATTGGATAACACCTTGCACCTTCACAGCAAAAAGCTCCTATTATTCTGACTACAGGTACTGAGAAGGTACTGAACTTCTAGGAAGCTACTCTCATACATTACATTAACATGAAAATATTGTCCCTCAGGGCTTAAGAATATTGTGACGTTGGGGGTTCGTGAAATGAGAAGTCCAATTGCACCACTCAAAAATGTTCTTTATTTCCACCGACTTACAGTTGAACACTTGCCAGTTACACAGAATTACGTAATGCACACAATTACGATTCACCAGTTCATCCGTTGCAGTTCCACTTGCACTCGCAATTACGTAAACTCCTCCGACGCACGTACGCAGTCCGTCCCCTCGCTGGACGCTCCTCACAGCTGCTCACCAAGAACTAACTGTCCTCACTCATTGCAGCCCTTTTTATAGGAAAATCATTGTTTTCTAGAAGTCTCTGGCTTCAGTGAATCACCGCGAAGGCTCCAGATGGCAGGGGAAGAGGGAACAGGTGGCCAGCGGCAAGTGACACTTCCCTAATCATCCCCTCAGTTAGTGACTGAGATTAATGGGTGGGTGTGGCGCTGAATACTTCACGCTTGACCCTCCTGCTGGCCAGTTCTATAGGGAGTTCCGACGTTCGGGTGACTATGTTCCGAAATGCCCGAAAGTTAAAAAATGAATACAAACAATACCTCACTGAAGATCACCCAGATTTGGAAGCCAAAACTGTTCCCAGTGCCTGTACTGACACGCTGGTCTAACTTGTTTAATTCAGTAGTTTACACTGTCAGCTATTTTGATGTAATTGTCAATTTCTTTTCTAAAAGAAAAGCTTTCAGTTCTTCTGCAAAATTTGGTAAATGATCATTTTTGCAGTGCTAGGTGCTGCAATATTGTAAAGGTACAACAGTAAAAATATTTGTTTCTAAAAATTGCAGATTGATAAGATTCGATATTAGAATTTCAATAATAAAAAACTGTGTCTCATGCTGTTTTATCCCGAATTAACTCGCTGAGAACCAAATGTAAAATATTAGAGAGTGGTCACTTTGAAAACAGAGTAAGTGCACTTGTAGATCATATCATGGATCCCAATGTTACAGATGCAGTAGAAGAGAATCTAAAAGTTTGCTGCCGTATCACTTTGTCTAAATGAACTTCTTTATGCAAAAGAAACTGATGATGTAATAACCATAAAAACTTTAGATCATTTGTTTGAACCTTCTAGGCTAGTTACTAAATCAAGTATAGGTGATTTAAATCATGTAATGGCAGCATTTAAACAACTAAATGCCTTTAAAACAGTGGTGTATTACTTGTGATTCTGATTTGTCTGTTCGTGACATTGTTGAACAGCAAAGCCATGATGGTAACGATAACAGATCAGATGTAGTAACAGCACTCTTGACATTGAAGGCAAAGGCTGATTCTTACCGCAATTTCTGTGAAAAGTCCCTTCAATGTCTTTGGTTGCCAATGTCAAACGCTGACAGTGAGAGATTTTTTCTACATATTACTTAGTTGTATGTTGCAGTTTGGTGATGTCTTATGTGTGATATTTGATCTTATCCATGTGACCTATCTGCTGATTTCAAATAAAATGTTTTATCAAAGTTCTAAGGCTTCTGCGGCCGGTGTCAATACTAGATACAATATTTACCGGGCTTGTGGGCCGTGGTCTATTGGGTTCCTTCTTCTTCCCAAACGTTTCGTCTGCGACTGCGACAGACATCTTCAGTGGCGGCGAGGTCGAAGCTTCCTAGTGGAGATTTCAGCACCGACACCGATTTCAGCAGTCGGTGCTGAAATCTCCACTAGGAAACTTACACCTCGCCGCCACTGAAGATGTCTGCCGCAGTCGCAGACGAAATGTTTGGGAAGAAGAAGGAACCCAATAGACCACGGCCCACAAGCCCGGTAAATATTGTATCTAGTAAAATGTTTTAATTTGGAAAAAAGGCATTTTAACAGTTGAGCTACTCTAGTTAGCTATTACTTCTCATTTCAGCCATGTAAGTACTCATTAATTCTCCCAAAAAAAATTTGCGAAATGAATGCGAATTTATGGTTAAAAAAACACACAAAACACCACCAATTAAAATTATTAATGTGAATTTTATAAATAATTGTCACCACAATATTTTGCCTCTGGTTATAGGTCATTTGACTACTTCAATATGGTTACCCTATTCCTGCTACAGTGATTATTGGAAAAGTCCATGGTTGAGTGTAGGATAAGACTAATACCTGGCAGCCAAGATTACTGTTAATAGTACTCAGTTTATAGTCTTTATAACTGCCACTGCTGCTCTCCCACTACGGACCAAAACCTGCCAAGGATCTGTGCATCATGTGTTGGGATTTATCTACTAAAACTGAACTAATGGGCACCCAATGTGTTGTATCTATTTCATACCTAAGTGTGAGAAAGTGTCAAATTACGTTTTTTCTGTTTTTCCTCTATGTCTTACTATAATTTTTACATATATTCTGAACTTACATTTTCTTAAAGTTGTATGTATTGTAACAAGAGAAGAGCCTTGATTCAAACACGATTTGTTTATTTAGGCATTTAGGTTTGAATGCTGAAGAAGACTGTGTAAGGTGGCCAGAGCATGTACCAACCAAAGTACCAGAGTATTGTACTCTGTAATCCCCAGAGAAGTCTACCACATCCAAATTCGGTACTTAAGTAGAGGTATGCGCAACAAGGGTCGTGGATTATGTTTTCAAAATTCTGAAGTCTGCCACATCCAAATTTGGCACTTAGTAGAGGTATGCAACAAGCGTTGTTGATTATGTTTTCAAAATCCTGAAGTCTACCACATCCAAACTTGGTACTTAAGTAGAGTTATGCAACAAGGGTTGTGGATTATGTTTCAAAATCCTGAAGTCCACCACATCCAAATTTGGCGCTTCAGTAGAGGTATGCAACTAGGGTCGTGGATTATGTTTCCAAATCCTGAATCAACCCTTGGAGAACACAATCACATCAAAATGCAGCCTGTTGTCTTTTACTGTGTATGGCCCAGTGCTGTTTCTAATTAAAGTTCCATAGAATATTTTTTCCAAAATTTGTTGTGTCCTCTGTGCTCTTTATTTTGTGGAAGACCTCCTTTACAATTATGAAGATAAAACAATGGTCCTGCTAAGGTTTTAGAATAATGATGTGCAGTGGAAAAGTTTTAGATTCTGTTGAATAACCATACATGCATTTTTTATAAACTTCCTGTTGTCCCTTATGGATTTCAAGATTTCAGAGCAGATTATTTCTGTATTTTTGTTATATTGTCTGTTAATTGTAGATTGAGACCATTGATGTTGGTGGTGGTTCAGACAGTTTGACTGTTAAAGTCTGTTTAGTTAACGCGTGTGCACGTCGGCTTCTGCCTTTGACGAACCCTTATAATCGTTTTACAACCCCCGATCCTCCTTCTCCCAGACCGTTCTGCAAGGTTGCCACCTTTCTCGATACGTCATGAGTATCGTACGAGGTTTCGTCTAAATAAATTATCTTATGTCCATTACTGCAAAACTTCCTTAGTTTTGACAAATATATATATGCCAAGCTACAAGTCAACTGGATTCCATAATAAGCCTTATCTTATTCGAACTGCGGTATTTGAAACCCGGCTCCTTTAGGAGGCCACGCAAAGTGAAGCGCCCATAAGGAAAATCACAAATTTCTTGCAAATATGCAAACAATTCGTCTAAGGTGGGCGCTCTTCCTTTTTCATAGAATCTATAAATTTCTTGACGAATTAAATTGCACGTGAAATTATCTACTTTAGAGAAATGTTTCCTTTTGTTTTCACACTTGATCGGTGTCTTTGGTATTCCTTTCGTCACAATATTTCTCACTGTATTTCTGTGAATACCCAGCATTTATCATCAGGCTCATTGCACGACCCCTTTACCAAGATTATTTGTCAGCACATATTTATGTGTGTTCAAAACAAGCGCTTGAATTTGCTTAGAAACAGTTCCCGTTATAACTTTGTTATTCTTTTTGGCTTTCCCAGTAATATAATTCGGCCCAGTTATTCACACTGTCTTCACTTTGATTATTTATCTCTACTTCATTTGCATTTCCCTCCTACGGTCTCCACATTGTGACACACAACGAATTTCTGCACGTAATGAAACAGATCAACTAGAAGTTGGAACTTTGTCAACTGAGACTCTACGTGGAGTAGACATGCGTCTGTCACTTCGAGAAAATCAGGGTTGCTATTGGTCCTCAACGACAGTGTTCCATTTCTGAAGTGTGGAGATAGATTTATGACGGTCATTAGTGGGCGGGTGGCTCAGGTTCCTTTGACTCGGAACTGCACATGCGTTAACTAAACAGACTTGACATGCTCGTGACTAGGTGGTTAACCATATGGGTTGATTTGTTTGTACCTCCCAAAGGAATGCTTATTCTTAGTAATTTGGTTTTGATTTCTGAAACTAAAGTGGTATTCCTCCTTTTTCATTTTCTAGGATGAATTTATGTGTTACTTTTCTATGTTTAGAATTTATTATGTTTCTTGGGTGCTACTCCAAAAATATCTACATAGCAACTCCAAGCTTTGTTGATGTTCAGAAATGCTTCTCTTATATGTTAGAGATCTAGTAGAAATGGCAGATTTATTAATGGGGTAAACCAGGATTTTGATGTTAAATTTTCCCATTTCACACTTCTAAAGACTTTTACAGTTTCTTCTGTAGGAATTTCTAACAGCTTCAGCCATTGCTTCAGTACTGGAAAGAGTTTGTTGGTGTGAATACTAAGAAAGAAATTGATGTCCAAGGCAATCAAGGTCAGATTGAGCATCGAAAGTGTTCACACCATCATGAAGGAATGACTGCTTTGATGCAAAGTGTGTGCCCAATGGGTCTTCAACCACACCAGGAAGCTTGTTGAATGGCCCACTGTCTTGGTCATCTGCAGCACTATGCTAGGGAAGGGAATGAGTTCCTGGCACGAGTGGTAGCTGGAGATGAGTCATGGTGTCATCACTTCGAACCAGAATCAATACTACAAAGTCTCCAGTGGAACATCCAGGGACACCATCACTAAAAAAAAGCTAAGGCCATCCACACAAGTGCAGGAAAGGTTATGCTGACATTCTCCTTGGACCAAGATGGCTCTCTTCTGATACACTTCCTGCAGCACGGGACAACAGTGAATGTCCAGCATTACTCAATCCTTGACCAACCTTTGCCAAGCGATCAAATTAAAACGACCAGGCAATCTCACCCGTGGGGTCATTCTGCTCCATGACAATGCCATGCCTCATACAGCCAACAGTCACGGCACTCCTGCAGAAATTCAAATGGGAGGTTCTCGGCCACCCTCCATACAGTTCAGACCTCTCTTCCTGTGATACGCCATTTTTGGTCTCTTTAAAAAGGCTCTGAAAGGGCAAATGGTTCATCTCAGATGACTTCCAGCTGTAGATGTGGAGCTGCCTTGTGTCACAGTGAGACAAGTGTCTCAACAGGCAGGACCAATACTTTATTGTCACATACGCTTACAAATAGTGAGTAAAACCTCTGTAAACAGGTGACTCGTCAACAGTAGAAAACTTAAAATAACAATAATTACACGAAATAACAATAACACTAATATAAATACTAATAATTTTAATAATATAATACTAATATAATTATTAATATATAAATACAAGTATTGTTGTAATTGTGACATGCCCTTGGAATAATATTGTCAGAATCTTAGAATTACAGAATGACAAAAACTTTTATTATAATTCAATTTTATCATCCATATATTCAGTAATCGAGTAATATGCTTTGTCCATTAGTAGGTTTTTTATTGCTTTATTAAAGCATTTGAGGTTTTTCATTTCATGGATTCTTACATGTCATTTATTATATTCTGACTTTGTGGGTTCGTAGAATTAAAATGCAGAGTTGCAGAAATTAAAAATCTCCTTTATCTTCATGGAAATACTCTTATAGATTACAGCAGCATTACGTTACGTCACCATCAGTCTACCAAGGTCTATCACAATAACAAACAGTGACAGCAGATTAGCTCTCATTACAATAACACTTCCAGCTGTCTCTCGTTCACAACACTGTTTCACAACTCACTGTTTTACAGCTAACAAACTTTGTGAGCCGTCACGTCCTTAAATACCTAATTCGTAATTCTAGATTGTTCTAACATAAACCAGAACCCGGACAATCTCTATCAGTCCAGAAATTTCCAGAAGAACAAAGAAACCAAATATTCTATCACATTCCAGAAGCATAACTTAATCTATGCCGGCAAGTCCTTTACCCCAGTTATCGTTTGCTTGCTGGCACTTATTTACAATAGCCATGTTACTATTAACTGCTTAGCAAGGCTCATTATTACCATGAAACTTTATCTGCCGAATTTTCTTATTTGTACCGAAACTTTTATGCCTGTTGCCATGACACTGCTACCTCCTCAAGGCTGGTCGTAGCGGGCCTGACCATCCAGGTGTACCACCATCATCACTTGGGGCACCTTCTGGATGCAGTAGACCACGTCGTTAATCATTTTCACCACCCGGTACGGTGCTTGCCATGGTTGCTGGAGCTTCGGGCAGCGTCCCTTGGTCCGGGTAGGGCAGTACAACCAGACTAGGTCACCTTGCTGGAACCCTTGGCTGTTGGCTTGCCTGTCGTATCGGATCTTCATGCGGTCGCTCGCCTTCTGGATGTTCTGACGAGCCATCTCATGCATGTCGTGGAGATGGTCCACCAGGTTCTCCACATACTCGGTTGCTGGCTGTTTTGCGTCCGGGGGGGCTTCCAAAAGCCAGATCACATGGGAGGCGTAACTCTCGGCCAAACATTAAGCTGGCTGGCGTCATCTCAGTGGTGTGTTTTGACAAGCGGTAGGCCAGCAAGAACAGTGGCACCTTGACGTCCCACTCTCGCTGATGGCTGGCCACAACCTTCCTCAGGTGCTCTTCTAAGGTCTTGATGTATCTCTCCACCATGCCTTCCGACTGTGGATGTAGGAGTGTGGTGCGGGTCTTGTTCACCCCAAGCCTCTCTAGTGCCTCCTTATCAGGTTGGATGAAGGTGGTCGCTGTTGAGCACTAACGGCACCCCAAATCGGCAGAACACTTGCTCCACAAGACAGTCTGTGATTCTCTTCGCCTCCTGGTTCGGAATGGCATACACCTCCGGCCACTTAGTGAAGTAGTCCACGACCACCATCAGGCACTTGTTGCCCCGGTCGGACACTGGGAATAGTCCAGCTATGTCGATGGCGATCCTTTCGAATGAGGCTCCGACGTTGTACTGCTGCATGCGACCCCGGCTCCTAGCCTGGGGGCCGCGACTCGTCGCGCACACATGACATTAACGGCACCATCTCTCAGCGTCTGCTCGGAGCCTCAGTCAGTAGTAGCGCTGTCGGAGTTTGTCGATCATTCTGTTTGCTAACAGGTGTCCTGAAGTACCGCCGTGCACTTCCTCCAAGACTTCCGGGACCTTACTCCGGGGAAGTACCAACTGCTTCCTCTGCGCCTTCCCATCAGGTGATTCCCATACCCGGAACAGCACGCGCTCTCTTTTCTTCAGTGATTCCCATTGGGCCCAGTATGACCTGTAGGTGGCGCTCCTCGGTGCGATGTCCTCCCAGGTTGGTCTTGTCCCTGCCTCCACTTCTCTCAAGAGTGATCCCAAGTCTGCGTCCGCCAGCTGCTCCCTCCTTAGGCCTGCGCTATCCCAGCCATCCGCAGGCACTGCTGTGACTACTCGGACTGCTGCGGTACGCTCCTCTTCCGCTCTTGTGCATTGGCCGCACTCCTCTGGGCAGGGTTTTCGAGGCATGGCGTCTGCGTTACCGTGTTTCTTCCCTCTACGATGTTTAGAGGTGAAGTCGTACTCCTGCAGCCTCTGGACCCAACGTGCTGTCTGGCCTTCCAGGTTCTTAAAGCTCAATAGCCAGGTTAGGGCGGAATGGTCAGGTGAAATGGCTGACCGTACAGGTACTTGTGGAAGTGCTCCAAGGTCTTTACTACTGCAGTAATTCTCGCCGGGTGACGCAGTAGTTCTCTGTAGGCCGCACCGTGGCTCAGTGGTTAGACCGCTTGGCTCTCACCAAGGCGGCCCGAGTTCGATCCCAGGCGACCGCAAAGTGAGATTTGTGGTGGACGACACGGCGCTGGGGCGGGTTTTTTCCGGGACTTCCGGTTTCCCCCGCCATCTCATTCCACCAATGCTCCATCTTCATCTCATGTATCATCAGTGTCACCGCCTGCGTTGCCATATGTAGTAAAAGCGTGCGTTAAACACTACACATTTCGTTTCATTTCTTCTCTGTCTTGGATAGCGTCTTGCTGTAGTAGGCTATCACCCGCTCGTGGCCGTCCTGGACTTGCGATAGCACGCCTCCATTGCAATGGTCGCTGGCGTCGATGTCCACAAGAAAGGTGCCGCCTGGTTGTGGAAATCCCACAATAGGAGCACTGCACAGGGTCTTCTTCAGGTGCTGGAAAGCGCCTTCGGCGTCATCCGTCCACACATAAGGCCGGTGTTCCTCTGTCAGGCGGGTGAGGGGTTTGGCGATGTTGGAGAACCCCTTTGTGAAGCGGCGGTAATAACTGTACAGCCCCAGGAAACTGCGCAACTCTCGCTTATCCTTTGGGCCAGGCCTATCTCTTGCAGCCTAGGTTTTCTCCGGGTCTGTGGCCACTCCGGTTGCTGAGACTATGTGGCCCAAGTTCTTTGCGGAAGAGCTGGCACTTCTTCGCGTTCAGCTTCAAGTTGGTTACCTGCAGTCTCTGTAACACCTTGCTTAGGTTGTCGAGATAATCTTCTAACGTCTTGCCGACGATGATGTCCAAGTATAGCAGGCATGCGTCGTATGTCAATCCTCTCATTACTGATTCCATGAGTCGTTGAAATGTGGCTGGTGCATTGCAGAGGCCAAAGTGCATAACTGTGAACTGCCAGAGCCCTTGGCCTGTCGAGAATGCGGTCTTCTCCTTGTCTCTCGGGTCTAGAGCTACCTGCCTGTTGCCCGACTTCATGTCTAGGGTAGAGAACCACTGTGCAGCAGCTAGCGTGTCCAGGGTGTCGTGAATCCGGGGTAAGGGGAAGCAGTCCTTCCGGTTGACAACGTTCAGCTTCCTGGAGTCCAGGCAGAAGCGTAGCTCGCCGTTCTTCTTTGTTAGCAGAACTTCAGGGGAACACCAAGGGCTGTCTGACTCTTCAGTCACTCCCCTGGATTTCATGTCATCTACCGTATCCCGTACCGCCACTTGTTTCGCCAGCGGAACGCGTCTAGGTGGTTGCCGAATAGGCCGGGCGTCTCCGGTGTGATGCGGTAAAGCACTTTATCCTTGCGGTCGTAGTCACTGTCGCCTTGGCTGAAGACGCGCTGGTATCGCCTCAGTAGTTGAACTTTCTCCAGCTGTTCTGCGGTTAGGTGGTTGGCCGCCCTCTCCAGTAATCCTTCCAGCCGGGGCCCCAGGCGTTGCTTCGGCACCGGCTCCTCTGTGTTGTCGATTGCGGTTACGCTGACCACGTGCTCGCACGTCCCCAGCTCCGTTCCGGCCTGGTGATAGTCTCACTGGTACCTCCTCGGCACGGCAACAATGTCCTGGCTACACATAGTCCGTGCACAGGCGTCTTCTGGTCCAGCATCATGTTCTTGGTCCGCTGGCCTTCCAGTCGCGCCGTTACCACCACCTCGCTTCTCGCGGGGAAAACCACATCTTCCTTCAGGATGACTCTGCAAATTCCATGGCGCTCTTCGGGCTTCCGGAGTATGACCTCTTCTCCATTGAGCCGCAGGACCTTCATGCCGACGTCGACCGTCGCCTCGTGGCTTCTGAGGGCATCCAATCCTAGTATCACCTCCTCAGCCACCTTTACGACGAACACCCACAGACGTACGGCACTTCGTCCCAAGGTCAACTTCAGTAGGGCCTCCTCCACAGGCAATGTGTCGCCCGATGCCGTCACAAGCTGGTATGGTCGGCTCGGCTTCCTCGTCGGAAAACCCTTGGCCACGTCAGGTCTGACGATGGTCACGGCCGCTCCGGTGTCCACCAGCATGCGGCACGGCTTTCCTCTTACCCAACCGTCCGCGATGAGGCTGCCATCCATACGACGGCTGACTGCGCGCAGCGTCACCCGAAAGGATGGTGATGTTGCCGCCGACATGCCCCTCACAATGCCGGCCCTTACCTGTTCTGGCTGCTCTTCCTGGTATCGGCTGTCTCCCTCCATGTGTCCCGGCTGACCACACCCACAGCTTACGCCACTAGGCGTTCGTTGGCGTCCCTCGGCTCTCTTCTGTCTCCGGTGTAGCGGACACTCCTCGTTCTCGACGTCGGGATAGCTGTTACTTTGGCCACCTCCATCCTTAATGCTGCCGTTAGCGCCTCGTGGATGGTTTTGTAATCGCCGAGCATTAGGCGCTGACGAATCTCCGTGTCTCGTACCCCGTCAACGAATGTGTAGGCAGCTTCCCGGAATACGAACTCTGGTGGGAGGTCGACTAAAGCCTTGCTAGCCAGTTGCTCAACTGCCAGGGCGAACTCCTGCAGCGTCTCCCCTGGCTACTTTGGCCTTGCCTTTAGCTGGCTGCGGTACGCTGCGGTTTTCTAAGCCATTCTCCAGGGCCTCTCAGATATCCTTGGGCGCCGCCGCTGTCTGTACCGCGTTCAGGACTTCCGAGGCCCGTCCCTGGAGGCTGGCTATTAACTGTGTGGCCTCTTCGTCTGGTGGCCATTTGTTGTGCTTGGCCACTGCTTCGAACTGGCGCTGAAGACTTCGAAAGTTGTCGCGCCGTCGTATTTAGGTGGTTTGACGCGCGCAGATGTTGTGTCGCATCCCGGCGCGTCGGCCTTCAAGTCCTTTAACCTCCTGCCGACGATGTCCTCTACCATGGCGTTCAGGGACTTTGCGTTATTGTCGGCCTTTTCCTCTAAATCATTAAGGCGCTCGTCTACTTGACGCATCCGCTTGCCGAGCTCCGCAACGTCATCCGTCACGCCGGCCAACTGTTCCTCAAATTTGGCGGCGAGAACCTCGTTCGCCACCTTCATTTCCGTGGCCAGACTGTCGTTTGCTGCTCTCATTTCTGTGGTTATTTCGGCCTTCATTTCTTCCATATTCACGGTGATGTCATTAGCCGGCTCCATTTTCTGTAGAATCTATTCTAATGCAGCCTCCATGGTGGTAATATCCCACTCCTGACACCAGTTGTGACTTTGTGGGTTCGTAGAATTAAAAGGCCGAGTTGCAGAAATTAAAAATCTCCTTTATTTTCACAGAAATACTCTTATAGATTACAGCAGCATTACGTTACGTCACCATCAGTCTACTGAGGTCGATCACAATAAAAAACAGTGATAGCAGATTAGCTGTCGTTACAATAACACTTCCAGCTGTCTCTCGTTCACAACACTGTTTCACAACTCACTGTTTTACAACTAACAAACTTTGTGAGCCGTCACGTCCTTAAATACCTAATTTGTAATTTTAGATTGTTTTAACATACACCAGAACCCCAACAATCTCTATCAGTCCAGAAATTTCTGGAAGAATAAAGAAACCAAATATTCTATCACATTCTAGAAGCGTAACAATCTATGCCGGCGAGTCCTTTACCTCAGTTATCGCTGCCCGCCGGGACTTGTTTATAACAGCCGCACTATCATTAACTGCTTAGCAAGGCTCATTATTACCATGAAACTTTATCCGCCGACTGTTTTCTTATTTGTACCGAAACTTTTATGTCTATTGCCAGGACAGTAAATTTTTATTCCTGCATATTGTGGGCTTTTTTCATACAGTGCTAATCTGTGCATGGGTGGTTTTAGATTATTTTTATTTCTCGTGTCATGATTATGTTGCATTTGTGAATTATAAATTGTATCAAAATTTTAGTGGATGTATTTATTTATTTATTTCATACAGGTATTGGGATGGTTAAGTTAATATCTTCAGGTTTTTGAACAGGTTTCTGCATGAAACTCTTGGTCTTGATTGAGTCATTATACAAATTATCTTTTTTTGACTTTTAAAGATCATTTCCCATCCCATAGAATTCCCCCATAGTATTATTCCATATGTCATCAAAGAATGGAAGTAACTGAAGTACACTATTTTTCTTGTTTCAAGGTTTGTTAATTTAGTTATGCAGCTCATATTGAAGAATGCACTGTTTAATCTTTTGGACAAATAACAGCCCATTTTAATTGTTGATTTAAAAAAATACCCAACATTTTTTAATTTTCTGTATGATTCATAGCATCAGTTATGATAAACCTCTCAAAATTCTGTCCTTGAGTGCTGAACTGCATAATTGATGTTTTGGAGGAGTTAAGTTTGAGACCATTACTTGTGAACCAATTCTGTAAGCGAGTTACAGTTTCACTTAAATTAGATTTTAACTCACAGTTTCACTTAAATTAGATTTTAACTCCTCTAGGTTGTGCCCATTGAGTAAAATGGAGGTGTCGTCAGCATACATAATTGTTTTACCTTTTATGGAATTAGGTAAATCATTTGTGTAAATTATATACAGTAGGGGTCCCAAGACACTTCCTTGTGGAACTCCTGTTTTTATTTGCTCCCAATTTGATTCAACGGTTCCCTTTAGATTATTAATGATTGTTTTTTGTTGATGACAATTAAGATAATTTTGAAACCAGCTTAAAGCAGAGCCCCTTATGCCATAGAATTCTAATTTTTTTAGTAATATATCATGGCAGACGCAATCAAAAGCTTTAGAATTATCACATATCAGAACTGCTGTCTCTTGTTTCTTATGTATCATTTTAGAAGCATCATTTACCAAGGTTGTTAGGGCTGATATTGTTGAGTACTTTTCCCGGAATCCATGATGTGAGTTACTTGGTGAATTGTTCAAAATAAGACATGAGTTGTGAATGCACAATCTTTTCAAGTATGGTGGAGAACGTTGGAAGGATAGAGATAGGTCGAAAATTTTTAAATTCGGCTTTCCCTTCTTGGTGTATAGGTTTGACTAGGGCATATTTCATTCTCTCTGGAACAATACCCACAGCTAGGGAATTATTACTTATTTGGCTAATTGGTTCGCTAATTTAATTTTTTTTTTTTTTTTCTTAATTAGAAATGGTGACAGTTCATCCCAGCCATAGGAGAATTTTGGTTTGAGTTTACTGATAATTTCGATAATTTTATATGGTGTAACACTTGAGAATTGAAATTGGGGGGTTAGCATTAGGCAATTATTATTATACAATTCAGCTATGGCAACTTGCATTGGTGGGGGAGTATCTGGAATTTGATTACCAATATTTACAAAATAATTATTTAATGATTCCGCTGTGCAAGTACTCATATTACTTAAATTATCTATATTATTTGTACTGTTTATTTCTAATTCTGTCTTTATTGTTTTCCAAGTTGCTTTGCTTTTATTATCTGCATTTTTTATGAATTTTTCAACTGCCATTTGTTTAGCCTTCTTAATTGTACGTTTATAGATTTTGCAGTAAGTTTTGTAATACTGAATGAAATTTGTATCTGTGGTGGTCTTATATATTTTGTGGAGCAGCCTCTTGCATGTGCTAGATACGCTAATGCCCTTAGTACACCAATGTAATATTTATGTTTTAGCTACTTGTGGCCTAATGATTTTTGGAAAGGATTCATTAAAGCAGTTTAGAAACTCCCTAAGAAAAGTGTTATAGTTTGAGTCAACTGATGCCGCTCTGTTCCAGACCCAGGTCAAAATGTTTGCTGAGCTAAATATATGTCTGACAGCTATTCTTTTAAGTTCTCTTTTAATTTTATACATTGCTGGTAGTCTTGTGAGGACAGCTCTGTGATCTGATAGTCCCGTTTCCAAAACAGTACATTCGTTGTTGCCATAAATGTTATTTGTTAGTATGTGATCAATGCAGGTTGTTGACACTTTGGTGACACGCATGGGGAGAGTATGTCTAAAACCTAGGCCATGGGTATCAACAATATCTATAAACTCATTCAATTTATTGACATTTTCTGTCTCTTTACAGGCAGTTTCGAACTAGTAGTGTTTTTTAGGTTACTGCCTAGATTTTAATTTAGTTGTATAAAGATCAATATTACAGTCCGTGGTAATTATTAGTGTTTTCTTTTTGTCATTCTGTAATTTTGTTAGTAAGTGTTCAAATTTATTCAAGAAAGTTTTGAGTGTATCATAGTAAGGTACCCTATAAATACAGATCACAATTAAGTTCCAGTTAGTAATTTCAATGGCAGATAATTCAAAACAGCTATCTGCACTTAACGCTTTAAGATCATGTCTTTGTTTTGCCTGCTCAATTAGGTGGTCTCGTACTATAATGCAGGAACCACCCCTATCAGAATGGCTCCTGGTATAGAAATCTACTACAGTAAATCCACTTAATTTATTTAGCAGCCAAATTGAGTCTACTCAGCCAGTGTTCATTAAGGCAAATTATTTCAATTTTCGTGTACACCATTTCATCAATTAGTAAGTTTAGGTCATCAATTTTTGTGAGTGAACCTTGTAAATTTAAGTGCATTAACCAGTAATTGAACTCATTTATATTAGACATTTTTGGTACAGACACAGTGAGGGTTTTATCAACATTTCCCAATTTTGGGACACCTACTGATCCAGTCCCAAGTTTCCCTGAGATTGGTGTCTGGTTATTATATTAATAGCATTATTTATAACCTGACCAGTTATCCATGAACCCTTTTGATTTAGATGCAAACCATCTTTCCCTAAACAGGAGAGGTCTATATACTTGTCCACATCTACATAAACAGCTTTATAAACATGCCCATCTGATGTTTTCATTTACCCCTTTGATAAAGTTATGATCACATCCCGTCTTTTTAGGACACTATTCACAGCAATCACAGCATTCTGAAGCTTATCCTTAGCAGACTTAATAGCCCTATACACCCAACACTTCATCTGGGTTGCCTGCCATCTTTAAGTTATTAGTTTCCACAACTTCAGGCTTTTCAATAAAGTTTTCGCATTTGCACCGATGTTCAATCTTTTTAGCTAACTAATTGGCCTTTATGCCCCTGTACACTTTTGTGACTGCATTGTTCACTTTTACATGCGCTAACATCGAATCACTCAACACTAGCACGTTTCTTGAGATTGGAGGCTCTTCCTTTCTTGTATTAATTGGGTTAGGTGGGTTCGTTGCAGCTTCTCGTATGTAGCTTTGATGATTTTCTTCATTTTGTCTACTTCCAACATACAGGTCCTGGTTTCTGCAATTACATCTCTGGCTCGTTTCTTTTTGAATGCACCTTATATAAGTCAAATGGTGAATTTTAGTGTTGTATTGAGATGACTTGGTACACAGTTTTTGCTTAATTGATAATCATGTTGTTCTCTACTGCCCATGTTTGGAGAGCTTCTAATGCTTTATTCATATTTTCTTCAGGTATTTGCTTCTGTTTTTGACAATTTTTGTGCTAGTCCTATTGCAAAAATCATCTGCAAACATGTTAACTTTTAGTGTATGTGACAAATTGTCAATAAACCAACTACAACTATTAAATTTTAGATGAGTCGTATTTTTTTACACATCTGCTTCACTTTTGTACCTATTTTGAGGACATGTTTCGCAGTTTTTCCAATCTTTTAGTGTGTTCACTAAATCGTTAACATATATATCGAGATTTAACTGTATTGGAACACCACAGTGAAGCGAAATAATTATTAATTTTTAGATGAGTCGTATTTATTACACATCTAAAAATTAATAGTTAACATATATGTTAAATAATGTACAACTGCTGACTGTTCCCTGAAGTAGACCAATCTTACTTTGTTTGAAATTTGACTTCTTCTCATTCCAACATGTATTCATCCATCTTTGTGTCAAATCTTCTAATCCAGCTTAACAAATTTCCTCTCACTCCATACATTTCTAGTTTTCTGGTAAGGTTTCCTCTCCATGCAGCATCATATGCTCTTGAAAGTTGATGAATACTGCTAATGTTAAAGTTTGATTTTATGCTTTCTACTAATTTCAAAATAGCATTGGAAGTTGACATATTTGTTCTAAATCCTTATTGTTTTTCTGCTATCTTACCTTATGACTAGGGGTGGTGACTTTTTGCAAATGCAGTATAGCACGATAAAGTGCAAAATTGACTCAAAATGTTATATAAATGTGAAATTGAAGATTTTCCCAAATAATTATTTTTCACCAATGCTTTTTCTTCTGGAAACTTAAACTGAAGAGTCTGTAGAACCTTTGCATGTTTAGAAAGCTATAAAGTAAGTGACCACTCTTCTGGAATGTGGAAAACAACCTTTCCTGCTAAATTAGCCTGTTGTTTCACAATTGCTCATACTAGGTACCTGGGTACCCATATTTGGTACCTGTAACGAGCTCAGTTGTTTCATAAAAGAAACCACTTTTACCATGCCTAAGGACTATCATAAATCTATCTGCACAATCCAGTTAACGGAAAAGTTCAATCCTTGTTTCTGGAAACCATTAGCAACCCTAATTTTAAGGAAGTGATAAACTTATGTTGGAGTATGTAGCAAATGAAGCTAGTTACAGTGAAGCAATAAATATTACACAAATATAAATATTTGCTACTAAGGCTCCACTTATCTTAAGAACTTGATGTTAATACTTCTTCCTTATGGAAGTTGATTTCAAAAGCAAATTGCTTTTGTCCCCAGTCCATCAAAAACAAACTCTTTTGTCTAGGAAATCTTGGTTACCATTTTTTTTTACTTGTGTTTTTTCAGCATTACCAACATCTGAAGATGAAACAAACCTAAAAACAGAATCAACTGCTGGTATGTCAAAATTCATTACGCAATGTTTGTTTTTTAAAATAAATATCTTTTCCCACACTATTAATTCTATGGGACCATTTAATTGTTTTGATAATTTAACTTCGGGATTTCCCCCCCCCCCCCATTTATACCCCGCCTTTAACTGCTATGGTCATATCGGCGGCCGTTCTCCTTTGGAACATACTGAAGGTGTTAACTCATTATCTTTGGTTTTTAATCATTAGATCACGCACACATTCACACTCTCATTCATACTTCCAGACTCTGGGGAACATGGGGAATTATCTTGGTCGGAGAAAAATCCCCACCCCCACTGCCGGGAATCAAACCCGGGATCCCTAGCACGGCAGGCAGGTGCTCTACCGACTGAGCTACGGGGCCAGCCACTTTGGGATTTATTTCATGCTTAAATGACCAAAAATGATCTGCTATGGCCGATTTATCAGTTTGTTTATATTTAATGTTACGAAACTGTTCTTTCTTTCTGGTTTCCAAACTATGTTTCGTCTTTCCAATATAAACCTGATCACCATCTAAACCATTAAATTGATAAATGCCAGATTTTTAATTATTAGGAATTTTATCTTTTTTAGAAAATTGTAGTACATTTTTAATACTATATTTGTTCTGAGGAACTAAAGTTATACCAACTTAACCTCAAAAACTATTTGTAGTTGGTTTATTGATACTCATCACTTACTTGTTTATATTAATGAGAGTCTAGTTTCAAAGGCATTCGCCTCCATTTTCAATCTCTTTCCAACTGCCATCTGTTGTCTGTTCTCTTTCTCTGGTGGTGGAACTATGAACTTTTTTGTCAAATAATCTACTGGTGGGATTTCAAAGTTGATTACGTGATCCTTATTTTTCCATATGAATATGTTCTCCCATGTTGTCAATTTATTTTGGTTTATCACTCCTTTTAATAATTTTGGATTTGGATCAATGTCATAATTTTCATTTCTAAAATGAAATGCTACTGCTGACTTTTCTTGTTTCAATCTGATGTTTCTAAAGTGCTCTTTGATTCTGGTTTTTAGATTTCTTTTAGTTTGACCTAAATAGCATTTTTCACAATTCTTACAACTTATCTGGTATATTCTGGATCTGTTAACTGTTGGGATTTCATCTTTTGTTGTTGAAGTTAGCAATTTGAAAATTGAGTGTCTATTAGTAGGTGCCAAGGTGATATTTTGTTCCTTGAAGATCACCCAAAAACATTTAATACATTTAAAAAGATCTTCAAAACTTTAAAATTTCTTGAAAAATTTTGTGAAAATGTTGTTGTTGTTGACTAATGGCACTGGGGATTAGTTGATTTGTATCATTTTCCCCCTAGCTTCCCAATATAAAGCCCGTAGGTTCCCACTTTTGAGACCATTACATTTGTCCAAATGGTGTTTGTTCATGGTGAGTTTTTCTTAAAAATCTTTATTAACCCAAATTTGTTGAGGGATATGAATATTTTCATTCACAACTTATACAAAGCATGCAGAATAATAAAGATGTAGACTGCCTACATATGCTGTTGGCTGTTAAGCTCAAATACCCAGATTTTCCAATGTGTAAGACCTATGATACAATGAAGCACAAAATTAATATAATTTTGAGTCAAACTAATACTCAATGCTCCACTTATTGCTAGTATTTACCTATTTCTAGTATTTTCGTAAGGATCTTCCTAACATCATCAGCTGTTGTTGACTAATGGACGTTGGTTTGGTGAACTCCTTGGAGGCAATAGGTGCGTCTCTGTCGGTATCTTGATGAACTTGAAGTTTGAGTTTTCTTCAAAGGTAGTTGAAATTAAACAATTTTCTTTCATATTTTTTATGAAGATTTTTTCCCACATGGTTAATGTAGCTGGACCTTGGACACTTTTTAATAAGTGGATTTCTTGTTCTATATCATAATTCTCCTTCCAGAAAATGGTACGCTACCGCCGATTTCTTTATTTCCTAGTTCCTGATATTCCTAAAATGCTCTTTAAGCCTAATGTTCAAGTTCCTTTTAGTTTTTCCAATGTAAAAGTTGTCACAGCCTTTGTAGTTTATCCGGTACACACCTGAGTCTTTGTCTGTGGGTATCTCCTCTCTATTGTGTTATTTCAAAAGGTGTTGTACACTGAATTTGTTCTGTGCGGCCAAAGTAATGTTGTGTTCTTTGAAGATTTTTTGCAAAAGTTGTGTAGCTCTGGGATGACATGTAAATTTTCTGTATGAATAAAACTATAAATAAAAGTATTTATAAACAGTGGAGCTTCATAAAAAAACTTTTTAAAACTACTTCTCAAACTGTAAAAACACTTAAGCTCCACTTACTTTTGAAATTAGGACATGTTTCAAGGACTCCGCATCCCCATTGTCAGCTAATGTTCAACTGGTTCTTCAGGTGACCAGCTCCCTCTCCTGGCGCTGTTCAATCAGTTGAATTATGTAATCTACTATTGGAATTTCAAAGTTCATGGCTCTCTTTTTATTCTTCAAAATGTGTATATTTTCCCAAACTGTTAATTCCCAATACTTTTTTGCCGGTACCAAAAGTTTTATGTCTTTGGAAATATTATGATTTTTTGACCAGAAATGATGGGCTATGGCTGATATATCTGTCTGTATTTAATACGTCGCATGTGTTCTTTCATCCTTGTTTCTAGGTTTCTTTTTGTTTTTCCAATATAAATTTCGTGGCAATCCTCACATCTTACACTATAAATACACAAGCCCAACCAACAAACTATCCGGAATTTATAGTGTAAGATGTGAGGATTGCCACGAAATTTATATTGGGAAAACAAAAAGAAACCTAGAAACAAGGATGCAAGAACACATGCAATGTATTAAATACAAACAGACATATTGTGGCTTTGTGGGTTCGTGAAATTAAAAGTACAATTGCACAAACTCAAAATGTTCTTTATTTCCACCGACTTACAGTTGAACACTTGCCAATTACACAGAATTACGTAATGCACACAATTACAATTCACCAGTTCGTTCGTTACAGTTCCACTACATGCTCACAGTTGCGTACACTCTTCCGATGCATGTACACAGTCTTCTCGTCCATTCACTAGCACGGCGGTCCTACGCTGCTCGTCAAGCACTGACTGAACTCACTCATTGCAGCCCTTTTTATAGGAATATCACTGTTTTCTAGATGTCTCTCGTTTCAGTGAATCACCGCGAAGGTTCGAGACGGCAGGGCAAGGGGGAAGAGGCGGCCAGCGACAAGTGACACTTCCCTAATCATCCCCTCAGTTAGTGACTGAGATTAATGGGTGGGTGTGGCCCGGATGCCTCTGGTCCCTTATTCAGCTGTCGTTGGTCGTGCTTTCCGATAATTGGGTGACAATATAAATTAGCAATAGCCCATCATTTCTGGTCAAAAAATCATGTTTCCAAAGACAAAACTTTTGGTACCGGCAAAAAAAGTATTGGGAATTAACAGTTTGGGAAAATATACACATTTTGAAGAATAAAAAGAGAGCCATGAACTTTGAAATTGCAATAGTAGATGACATAATTCAACTGATTGAACAGCGCCAGGAGAGGGAGGTGGTCACCTGAAGAACCAGCTGAACATAAGCTGACGGTGGGGACGCGGAGTCCTTGAAACATGTCCTAATTTCAAAAGTAAGTGGAGCTTAAGTGTTTTTACAGTTCGAGCAGTGGTTTAAAAAAGTATTTTTTTTCTCTGTATGAAGTTTCATTACTGATTGGAGAAAGACTAGTTACTTGTTTGCATCTTTGTTGTCTTTTGAATTTATCAGTTTCCAATTCAGCACTGAATCCATTGTATACTGCAATGTGAATTATATAATTGTGCTCTTTGGTATATTCCATCTTGCTTAAAGGTACATTAACAAGCCTGTAAGTTAAACTGTTGATAACAGCATGCATGTTTTCTGGTGAGTTTCAAATCTAAGAAAGGGATTTCATTGTTTGTCTCTTTTTCTGTGGGAAATTTTATTTTATTTTATTGCAGGATTTTGTAAATTAAGTAGTTTTACTGCATCATCTACTTGTTTCTCATTTACTATTGCCCAAGTGTCATCCACATATCTATACTGTGACTTTGTGGGTCCGTAGAATTAAAAGTCGAATTTGCAGAAATTAAAAATATTGTGACTTTGTGGGTTCGTGAAATGAAAAGTCTAATTGCACCACTCAAAAATGTTCTTTATTTCCACCCACTTACAGCTAAACTCTTGCCAATTACACAGAATTACGTAATGCACACAATTACGGTTCACCAGTTCGTCCGTTACAATTTCACTTGCACTCGTAATTACGTACAATCCTCCGATGCACTCACACAGTCCTCGTCGTACACTAGCACGTCAAGCACTGACTGACTCACCTCCAGCCCGGCGTGTTGCTTATATAGTGTCAGCTGGCCGATCGAGAATGTTCTGAATTAGATGAAATATCCCGTAAGTTCCAGAAATATAGGGCAGCGGAAAGAGACGGCACAGTAATGTTTTTTTCCCCAGCCACCCCACGTTACCGCCACAAGACAAACGAGGGGGGCGTGGCCAACGCCGACCGTCCCCTGCTTGCCCGCTCTATAGGGTGTTCCGACGTTCGGGTGACACTGCTCCCTCCTCAAAGCTGGTCGTCCCGAACAGCACCATCGTAGCGTGCCAGGCGATCCAGGAGTACCACCAACATCTTTCCTCGGGGAACCTTCTGGATGCGATAGACCACGTCGTTAATCCTCTTCACCACCCGGTACGGTCCTTGCCATGGCTGCTGGAGCTTCGGGCAGCGTCCCTTAGTCCGGGTAGGGCGGTACAACCAGACCAGGTCACCTTGCTGGAACCCTTGGCTGTTGGCTTGCCTGTCATACCTGGTCTTCATGCGGTCGCTCGCCTTCTGGATTTTCTGGCGAGCCATCCCGTGCATGTCGTGGAGATGGTCCACCAAGTTCTCCACATACTCGGTCGCTGGCTGTTTCGCTTCCGGAGGGCTTCCAAAAGCCAGGCCACAAGGGAGGCGTAACTCTCGGCCGAACATTAGGCTGGCTGGCGTCATCCCAGTTGTGTCGTGTGTAGACGAGCGGTGGGCCAGCAAGAACAGTGGCAGCTTGACGTCCCAGTCTCGCTGATTGCTGGCCACGACCTTCTTCAGGTGTTCCTCTAAGGTCTTGATGTACCTTTCGACCATGCCATCCGATTGGGGTTGTAGAGGCGTAGTGCGAGTCTTGTTCACCCCAAGCCTTTGTAGTGCCTCCTTCATTAGGTTGGACTCAAACTTGGTACCCTGGTCACTGTGTAGCTCTAATGGCACCCCAAATCGACAGAACACTTGCTCCACGAGGCAGTCTGTAATTGTCTTTGCCTCTTGGTTTGGGATGGCATACACCTCCGGCCACTTGGTGAAGTAGTCCACGACCACCATTAGGTACTAGATCCCTCGGTCGGAAACTGGGAACGGTCCAGCAATGTCAACGGCGATCCTTTCGAATGGCGCACCGACGTTGTACTGCTGCATGCGACCCCGGCTCCTAGTCTGGGGGCCACGACTCGCCGCGCACACGTGACACTGACGGCACCATCTCTCAGCATCTGCTCGGAGTCTCAGCCAGTAGTAGCGCTGCCGTAGTTTGTCAATCGTTCGGTTCGCTCCCAGGTGTCCTCCCGAAGTACCGGCGTGCACTTCCTCCAAGACTTCCGGTACCTTACTCCGGGGAAGTGCCAACTGTTCTCTCTGCGTCTTCCCATCGGGTGATTCCCATACCCGGAACAGCACGCCCTCTCTGGTCTTCAACGAGTCCCATTGGGCCCAGTACGACTTGTAGGTGGCGCTCCTCGGTGCGATGTCCTCCCAGGTTGGTCTCGTCCCTGCCTCCACTTCCCTTAAGAGTGGCCCCAAGTCTGCGTCCGCCAGCTGCTCCCTCCTCAGGCCTGCGCTATCCCAGCCTTCCGCAGGCACTGCCGTGACTACTCGGACTGCTGCGGCACGCTCCTTCTCCTCCACTCTTGTACACTGGCCGCACTCTTCTGGACAGGGTCTTCGGGACATGGCGTCAGCGTTACCGTGGCTCTTCCCTCTACGATGTTCCGAGGTGAAGTCGTATTCCTGGAGCCTCTGGACCCAACGTGCTGTCTGGCCTTCCAATTTCTTAAAGCTCAATAGCCAGGTTAGGGCGGAATGGTCAGTCCTCAGGTGGAATGGCTGACCGCACAGGTACTTGTGGAAGTGCTCCAATGTCTTTACTACCGCCAGTAACTCCCGTCGGGTGACGCAGTAGTTCTTCTCTGCCTTGGATAGCGTCTTGCTGTAGTAGGCTGTCACCCGCTCATGGCCGTCCTGGATTTGCGATAGGACACCTCCAATGCAATGGTCGCTGGCGTCGGTGTCCACAATGAAGGCGCCACCTGGTTGTGGGAAACCCAAAATTGGAGCACTGCACAGGGTCTCCTTTAGGTGCTGGAAAGCGTTTTGGGCGTCCTCTGTCCACACATAAGGCCGGTGTTCCTCTGTCAGGCGGGTGAGGGGTTTTGCGATGTTGGAGAACCCCTTTATGAAGCGGCGGTAATAACTGCACAGCCCCAGGAAACTGCGCAACTCTTTCTTATCCCTTGGGCGAGGCCAGTCTCTCACAGCTTGTGTCTTCTCCGGCTCTGTGGCCACTCCGGTTGTTGAGACTATGTGTCCCAAGAAATTCACTTCCTTGCGGAAGAGCTGGCACTTCTTCGCGTTCAGCTTCAAGTTGGTCGCCTGCAGCCTCTGTAGCACCTTACTCAGATTCTCGAGGTGATCATCAAAAGTCTTTCCGACGATAATGATGTCGTCCAGGTATAGCAGGCAGGCCTCGTAAGTCAGCCCTCTCATCACTGACTCCATGAGGCGTTGGAAGGTAGCTGGTGCGTTGCAGAGGCCAAAGGGCATAACCGTGAACTGCCAGAGCCCTTGGCCCGTCGAGAATGCGGTCTTCTCCTTGTCTCTTGGGCCTAGATCTACCTGCCAGTAGCCCGACTTCAGGTCCAGGGTCGAGAACCACTGTGCACCAGCTAGCGTGTCCAGGGTGTCGTCAATCCGGGGTAAGGGGAAACAGTCCTTCCGGGTGACAGCGTTCAACTTTCTGTAGTCTACGCAGAAGCGCAGCTCGCCGTTCTTCTTTGTCACCAAGACTACAGGGGAACACCAAGGGCTGTCAGACTCTTCAATCACTCCCCTGGATCTCATGTCCTCCAGCATGTCTGGTACCGCCCCTTGCTTCGCCAGCGGGACCCGTCTATGTGGTTGCCGAATAGGCCGGGCGTCTCCGGTGTCGATGCGGTGAAGCACTTTTCCGTGCTGCCGTAGTCACTATCGCCTTGGCTGAAGACGCGCTCGTATCGCCTCAGTAGTTGTCGAACCTTCTCCAGCTGTTCTGCGGTCAGTTGTTCGGCCGTCCTCTCCAGTAAGCCTTCTAGCCGGTGCTCCAGGTGTTGCGTCGGCACCGGCTCCTGCGTCTTGTCGATTGCTGTTACGCTTACCACGGGCTCGCACGTTCCCAACTCCGTCCCGGCCTGAACGTCGTGATCGGTGTCCGTTGGATTTAGCAGTCTCACTGGCACCTCCTCTCGGCACGGCAGCAGTGCCCTGGCTACACATAGTCCGTGCACTGGCGGCCTCTGGTCCAGCATCATGTTCCTGGTTCTCTGGCCTTCCAGTCGTGCCGTCACCACCACCTCGCTCCTCGCGGGGACAACCACGTCTTCGTCCAAGACGACCCTGCAAATTCCAAGGCGCTCTTCTGGTTGACGGAGAATAACCTCTTCTCCGTTGAGCCGCAGGACCTTCTTGCCGACGTTGACCGTCGCCTCATGGCTCCTTAGGGCATCCAGTCCCAAAATCACCTCCTCAGCCACCTTCGCTACGAACACCCACAGACGCACGGCACTGCGTCCCAAGGTCAGCTCCAGCAGGGCCTCCTTCTCCACAAGCAAGGTGGCGCCCGATGCCGTGACAGGCTGGTATGGTCGACATGGCTTCCTTGTTGGCAAACCCTTCGCCACGTCAGGTCTGATGATGGTCACGGCCGCCCCGGTGTCCACCAGCACGCGGCACGGCTTCCCTCTTACCGAACCGTCCGCGATGAGGCTGTCATCCATACGCCGGCTGACGGCGCGCAGCGTCACTCGAGGGGATGGTGGTGATGGCGCCGACGTGCCCCTCTCCACGACGGCCCTTACTCGTTTTCCGGCTGCTCTTCCTGGTGGGGGCAGTCCATTAATATCTCACATGATGTGATTAAAATATACCACACCAGTATAGCAGTAGGAATAATGTCATATGGCAGCAGTACATGGGCGCAGAGATTAAGAAATAAAAGGAATGCAAGATTAATTAGGAGAACTCAACGACAAATATTATTAAGATATGCAGGAGCTACAAAGACTACCCCCACCATGGCGCTACTTGTAATTTATTCATCCCCTATATTTCATACAGAGAATACATAAACACAATACTCACAGACAAAGGTGCATGTATACTTTGTTACATTAACAGTGAATAAATCTATCTAACTAAACATCATCATCAGCATGTCCATTACTGGAAACTGGATTTGATCTGCCCTAAATATCGTAAGTCGTGCTTGTCATAGTAATCAGTTTTACATAGCTTAGACACTCCCATATGGCAATTACGGCCTTCAGGGTAACCTTTTTTTCATCCATATGATCCAAATACATAGGATACGTCAACAGGTTTAACAAATACAATCTGTACATAACAGTATTAAAATAATAAAATATAATAAAATATGCAGAGGGTACTTTTACTATTTAAGCTTTAATTTAACCTTTTATACTCATCTATAGAGTAGACTGGGTTTTCTACAAGGTACTTTTTAATTGCTTTAAGTTTAAATTTTTCTTCTGTTATCTGTATAATACTCGGAATATGGCCAATGGATCTATTAATAAGATTTAGAGGAGCGGACTATTGGCGTAAGAAGGACAGAGAGAAAGTAGCTGAAATAATAGGAGAGGAGTGTGAAACTAGATGGCAGATAAGAAGGAAACTTTTTAAGGACTGGCAGCACGAATGGGATAATATAGACGAGGGCCGTAGAGTACATGGAAATACTACCAGATATAAATGAAAGATTGAAAATGAAGCATTTCAACCCGTCCTAAGGAATTATACAATTTATAACCGGTCATGGACCATATGCCACCTATTTACATAGAATAGGAAGAAGAGAAACAAGGCTATGCACTATATGTGAAATAGATGATACACCAGAACATCAAACTTTTGAGTGTGGAATACATGACAATCAAGTTGGCGAATTAAGACAGGAGCTTCAAGGCAAAAACACTTGGACAATTGTAAGAAACGTGGTAGATTTTAAGAAACTTGATGAACTAACGAACTATATATCATCAAAGGCATGGAAGGAGTACACCCTATCTAGGGATCGCAGACATAGGGAACCTGAGAGAACTGCCACATTGGTACCAGTAAGAAGATCCATAAGGCTAATCGAAAGACAGGAGCAGCGAAGAGACCTAAGTCCTATATTTGAGCAAACATTGGCAGATTTAGATGACATAGATGAGGAACTTGAGGAAAGCATCGGGCTACAAAATATCACAGGATAGGAAACATAAATAGAAGGAACTCCTTATAGAAGAGTATAAATTCGAAACTTGACAGCAATATATTAAAACATAAACAAACGCATAAATGTTCAATCTACACTTAGGTTAGGTTCAGTTATCAAGAAGCAATGATGACTGATAGATTAGGCAACTGCAAAGTTAAGCAGTTAATTAGATATAATTTGTCTACAAAATTATAAACAAAGTTAGATGTAAAGATAAAAACAAAATGTTAGAATGTTAATTTAGGTTCCGATATAGATTCAAGTAATCGGAACATAAGAATGTGGAATTTATTTATTTATTTGTCCACACCCCCAACACAGGCCACTAGGTGTTCGCCGGCGTCCCTCAGCTGGTCTTCTGTCTCCGGCGTAGCGGACACTCGTTCTCGACGTCGGGATAGATGTTAGCTTGGCCGCCTCCATCCTTAATGCCGCTGTCAGCGCCTCGTGCATGGTTTTATAATTGCCGAGCATTAGGCGCTGACGAATCTGCGTGTCCCGTACCCCGTCGACAAAGTTGTAGGCGGCTTCCCGGGATACGAACTCCAGTGGCAGGTCAACCAAGGCCTTGCTAGCCAGTTGCTCAATCGCTATGGCGAACTCCTGCAGCGTCTCCCCCGGCTGCTGTGACCTTGCCTTTAGCTTGCTGCGGCTATGCAGTGGTTCCCGAAACGATTCTCCAGGGCCTCCCAGATGTCCTTGGGCGCCGCCGTTGTCTGCACCGCGTTTAGGACTTCCGCGGTTCGTCCCTGGAGGCTGGCTATTAACTGTGTGGCCTCCTCCTCCGGTGACCATCATTTGTGCTTGGCCACTGTGTCGAACTGGCGGCGGAAGACCTTAAACGTTGACGCGTCGTCATATTTGGGAGGTTTGACGCGCGCAGATGTGTCGCGTCCCGGCGCGTCGGCCTTCAAATCCTTCAACTTCCGGCCGACGACGTCCTCCACCATGGCGTTCAGAGACTTGACGCTGCTGTCGGCCTTTCCCTCCAGGTTGTTTACGCGGTTCGCGAGGTCTTCGACGTCTTCAACCATGGCGCTCAGGGACTTGGCGTTATTGCCGGCCTTTTCCTCTAGGTCATTGAAGCGGTTGGCCAGGTCCTCGACGCGCTCGTCCACTTGGCCCATCCGCTTGCCCAACTCCGTCACGTTATCCCTCACGCCGGCCAACTGTTCTTCAAATTTGGCGGCGAGAGCCTCGTTCGCCACCTTCATTTCCGTGGTCAGTTCGGCCATCTTTGCGGTCATTGTAGTGGCCAAGTTGTTTGCCGTTTCCGTCTTCGCTGTTAATTCGGCCTTCATTTCTTCCATCTTCTCGGTGATGTTGTCGTTGGCCGTCTTCATTTGTTTCAGTTCCGCGGCCAGGTTGTTATTGGCCGCTTCCGTTTTTGCAGCGAGGTTTTCATTTGCCCTCTTGATTTCCTTCAACTCGGCGGTAAGTTTGTTATTTGCCGCCTCCGACTTCGCTGTCAATTCGTTCATCTTCTCCAAAAGCATTTCCAATGCCGATTCCATGGCTGTAATGTTCGGTGATGTTATCGTCCCGCTTCCTGACACCAGTGTGACTTTGTGGGTTCGTGAAATGAAAAGTCCAATTGCACCACTCAAAAATGTTCTTTATTTCCACCGACTTACAGTTAAACTCTTGCCATTTACACAGAATTACGTAATGCACACAATTACGATTCACCAGTTCGTCCGTTACAATTTCACTTGCACTCGTAATTACGTACAATCCTCCGATGCACTCACACATAAATAAATAAATAAAATCTGAAAATCTAATCCTGGTACCTAATTTCTTATACCGGGACATGATTTCCAAATTCTAATTTATTAACTACCACATAAATACAAAAATACAATTTAAACAATCATTTTTCAGATAATAAAATTAAAAAAAAAAATAAAAGAAAAAAAAAGAAAAATTTTTAAACATATACAAAAACTACCAATTTAAAAATTTACAATTTAACTAATAAAAATTTACTGGAACCCAGTATACAAATAACTGGCAACCAGCTACAATTACAAAATAAGACTACAATACCGGAAACCGATACTTAATGTACTGGTAACCAGTACATTTAAAACTTATCAATTTATCATTTAACTGATAAAAACCTTCTTAAAAACTTACAAAACATTTAACCAAAAACTTATGTAAAAATAATTCATAAAATTTACATTACAACAATCACAGAATTTACAAAATAATTGACTCCAAATTCTTTAAACAAATTAAAATACATTATATCAATTTATATAAACAAACAAATTCAATTATTATTTTTAATTCTACACCAATCAATATTTTTTTTTCAAATCTACTGTATATCAAATAAAATATAAATTTCAAATTCAAAAATAACAATACAATTCAAACATATTAAACAAACAATAATTATACATTCAATAACTTTCATATATTTCAAAATTAAACCATTACAATAACCTTCAAACAACCAAACCAAACAATTCAATTTAATTTATTTATTTCATTTATTTATAATTTAATTTTTTTTTACCTTATTAACACAAAAATATCAAATTAACATTATACTAAAACACATTTCAACTATTAAATCTCCTAAATCTTCAATATATATATATAGATAAATTCCTATTCTATAATTTCTCAAAATACACTTTCTCAAAATTTAACAATCCTCATTTTACACCAAATTTAAATAAAATGACATCTCTATAATTTATCAAATCAACTCCTTAAATCCAGTTTTCCAAATATCCACTTCTTAAAATAATTCATTCAAATCCTCCTTCATCTTTCACTCAAATTATCCATAATAATAATAATCCATAACTCAATTCACCAATATCCTTCACTACAAAACAACCATCCATAAAAAAAATTTTACTCATCCATTACTACACCACATTATTACTTACAACACTTCTCTCATCATCTTACACTGGGGAAGGAAAATCCCTCCCTAAACTAAACCACAAATAAACTTCATCATTCACTTTAAACACCACGGGGAGGGGCAAAGCCCCTCCCCCAAAAATATATACTATTAACACTACTCAAAATGCACTCACACAGTCTTCTCGTCGTACACTAGCACGTCAAGCACTGACTGACTGACTCACCTCCAGCCCAGCCTGTTGCTTATATAGGGTCAGCTGGCCGATCGAGAATGTTCTGGATTAGATGAAATATCCCATAATTTCGAGAAATCAAGGGCAGCGGAAAGAGACGGCACGGTAATGTTTTTTTCCCCAGCCACCCCACGTTACCGCCACAAGACAAACGAGGGGGGCGTGGCCAATGCCGACCGTCCCCTGCTTGCCCGCTCTATAGGGTGTTCCGACGTTCGGGTGACAATGTTCTTTATCTCCGTAGAAATACACTCTGTTCAATCCTTACAGTAACAGAATTGTCACATACACAATTACAATCTACCAAGGTCGTTGACCACCACAAAGAGCTCACTTTCCAAGCACACTAGTTTCAATTACAACTCTTGTTCCGTGTCTGTTTACAACTGTCCGATAACTAGTCATGGCTTCTTTTTATACACAACCATTCATGATTCCAGACTTATAGAAAGTTGTCTAACAAGTCTTTTATCTTCAGGCTATCTTTATCTGATTTTGCAGGCTCTTTATCTCCACATTGTGCTGTCTGTTATCGCTCCGCGCCGAATCCTTTTAGCTCATACGCTGCCAGTCGTCATAATGGATACGCGACAATACTAATGTTGAAAATTAGTGGGAATGCCTTTGTGATACGGGTTTCCAGAAAGCTCATGAAGATGTCTGCCAAAAATGGGCACAATGGGTTGCCCATAGATAGTCCCAATATTTGTTTGAAATTTTTTTTATTGAATTTAAAAAAGGACTGTTCAATGCAAATATTTGTTAAGTGAAGGTGTTGGTCTAATTGTAGGGACTGAAGCCATTATTGCATGTACTCCATCACTTTGTCTCTTGGCACATTTGGGAACAAAGAGATTACATCAAAAGATACCATTCGATCGGAGGGAAAAAATTGTAGATTTTTAGTTTTGTTGATGAATTCCAACTAAATTTTAATACTGTGGCTTTCAAATTTTGGTAGCTCCTTAAATTTGTTGTTTAGCCATTTGGATAGTTTGTAGCAGGATGTGTTTATGTTGTTAATGATTAGGCGCATCTTATTTCCTGTTATTTCAGGATACTGACAGAGATGCACCTATCACCTCCAAGGACTTCACCAAACCAACATCTATTATTTTAGTTAATAGATGGAAATTATGTCAACATGAAAAATTAAGGAGATCCTTGATTCAAATCCCAGCCATGGCATTGAATTTTTCATGTTTACTCTATCAACATTTATTAGTCTGCTCACTTTCTTCTCGGGCAGCCAGCCAGGTGAAAAAATGATTAGATATCAACGTTTCAGGAGTGTGCATCTCTCCCATCATCAGGATATTTATAAAATGTTATAAGCATAAATGAAACATTGGATGTAACACAACTATAAACGAAGACAAAACACTATCAAAATTTACATTCCTGAACAAAAGACTGTTTTCAGTAAATTAAATGCCAGGTCAGAAGATGGCGTGAGTATAGAAAATAGTGTCAAAGAAACATAACTACTTAATATGATTATCAAGCTGTATTGATCTTTGCTTCTTAAATTGATGGATTTCCATTTTTAAGGCTGGTTTCCAAGAGGAACTGAACTGAAATCCAGCATTACGATTAAGCGTGCTCCTTTCAGAGGAAATTTACAAAGCCTCCTTAATTCTCCGCTCCCAGTAACTGTTGCATTTTGCCGAGATGGTCGTCTCCCAAAAATTGGCTCTAAGGTTGTTATCAAAACAATGCTCTGCCAGCCCAGACTTCTCAGGTTGCATTAAACGAATGCTCCGTTCATGTTCGATTATTCTAGTAGCGATGGTCCTTCCGGTTTGTCCTATATACATTGTCCCACATTCACAGGGAATGCGGTACACTCCCGGAACTTAGAAGTCCAGTTTGTCTTTCACTGGTCTCAATAGATGTTTAATCTTTGGAGGTGGCTTGTGGTTAATCCTGATGTTGTATTTGGCGAGAATTCTGCTGGATAGATTGCCGGTAAACAGGATGCAGGCTGTAGCGGTAGGCTGGCTGCCCGAGAAGAAAGTGAGCATATTCGTTGCCAGGAAAGCTTCAGGTCTTATCTATTAGTCGACAACAGCTGATAGGAAGACCCTAACAAAATGTGTTTTAGGTAAGTACTAGCAATAGGTGGAGCATTGAGTACTAGTTCAACTCAAAATTATATTACCCAGAGTTTGCCCGAGCAGCTCTGCAATGAATTTGAGGTCCTACCAACAGCATACATATGGAAAGATATTTCAGTGCATATAATGTGTATGTGAGTGATAGGAGGACTCAAATGACAGAATAGAATGTTGAAATATGTTCACTGCTTTCATCAACAGCGTTAATGAATCATAAACTTATTAGTTATGGCGTGGGCTAATTTTGTGCATTTTCTTTTTATTGTGCTAGTTTTACATCAGTATTGTGACTTTGTGGGTTCGTGAACTAAAAGTCCAGTTGCACAAACTCAAAATGTTCTTTATTTCCACCGATTAGAGTTGCTACACTTGCCGATTACATAGAATTACGTAGCACACACAATTACAATCCACCAGTTCGTCTGTAACAGGTCCACTCCACACTCACTATTACGTACAACTCCTCTGGAGCTGACTAAAAACTCCTCTGATACATGTACGCAGTCTTCCAGTCCATTCCCTAGCACTGCACTCTTCACGGCTTCTCGCCAAGAACTGCCTGAGTCGTCTGACGCGCCGCTTATATAGCCAGATTGCTGCATCTCGAAGCTTCGCAGCTCGGAACATCATCCCGATTGTTCCAGACGTCAGGGGGAGGGGAAAGAGATGGTACAGTTCCTCCTGACACTCTCCTAACCATCCCCTATGTGAGCACCCAAGATAAATGGGTGGGCATGGCCTGAATGCCTCCTGTCCCCTACCCAGCTCCAGTTGGTCATGCCTTCCGATAATTGGGTGACAGTATGGATTTATCTTTTTTGTGTTATGTGATATTATGTCTCATATAATTAATATTGATATTCATCATTTAACAAAAGTAACTCAAATTAAACTTTTTTTCAAAATGCTATAAAGTGCTAAATTGCAAATGTATAAATGTTACAAAATGCTAAATATCACTACCCGTAATAATGACTCAAGATATTTTAATTTTGATATTTCATTTTGGCTATTATAGAAATCAGTGAAATTGTTCTGTGGACTTTGCCTCCATCCTCAATTGGCCATCGACTGGTTCTCATTGGTGTAGTTGACAATATTTTGTCATAGGTCTCCTCTGGTGGCGGTTCAAGGAACTTACTGAACAAATCTTTCTGGGGGATGTCGAAATTGAATACTTTGTTCCTATTTTTTGAAATGAAGATTTGTTCCCATGTGGACAGTTCTTCTTTTCCTGTTGTATGTTTTAGTAATTTTGGTTCTGGATTTATGTTGTGTTTTTTTTCCCAAAAATGCGTGGCAACTGTTGATTTTTCTAATTGTTTATATTTTATGTTTCTAAAGTGTTCCTTTGCTCTTGTTTCTAAATTTCTTTTGGTTTTTCCAATATAAATTTGACTACAGTCATTGCATTCAATTTGATATATACCAGATTTTTTGGTAGATGGAATGGCATCTTTGATGTTTGAGCAAATTAGGTTTTTTAAGTTAGTTAGTTTTTATTCATCCTTTTGATCATATTACATGATATAGGACACGTCAAGTACTTATAACTAAAAATTATACAATATACATATATACAACACAAGTTTGGAATGAAAATTCAACTGTATGTACAGGATAATGATAATGATGATGATAATGATGATAGTAATAATAATAATAATAATAATAATAATAATAATAATAATAATAATAATAATTTACTTGTAATTAACATATTTAAAAAATTCATCTATACTATAAAACATTAACATCATTAACATTAACAAAATCAATTGTCAAAGTAATCATAATATTCTTTTATGCTATAAAAACAATGGAGTGAAAGAAGTTTTTTGAGACAAATTCTAAATCGATGCAGTGCAGGTATTTGCTTCAGATAATTGGGTAATTTATTATAAAGCTGGAGGCCAGTATATACAAAACTTTTTTCAAAAGAACTACTGCTATGTGTGATTACATGAAGGTTATCTTTTCTTCTGGTATCATGAGAATGTATCTGTGAGTTTGTTGTGCACGTACTGAGATTATTTTTTATGTAGCATAATGTTTCATATATGTAAATACAGGGGAGGGGCAATATATTTAATTCCTTAAATAATGGCCTACAACTGGTTCTTTTATTAACATGTAGTATTATCCTAATTGCCCGTTTTTGCATTTTAAAAATAGATTTTGCTCCTATTGAATTACCCCAAAATAATATTCCAAAGCTAAGAACAGATTGAAAATATGCATGATATAAAGATATGACCGATTTCAAGTCCATGATTTTTGAAATGACTGTGATGGCATAAGTTATTTTACTCAGTTTTTGAGATAGTTTTTGAATGTGAGCCGACCACTTTAAATTATTATCCACCCATACCCCTAGAAATTTTGTACTATCTGTGTATGAGATATATTTGCCCTGGAACTCTATAAAGGGATGACTGGCAAGTGTATTTTGTTTATGATGAAAAGCTATTGCTGTTGTTGTAAGCTATTGCTGTTGTAAGGAGAAATGGTTGACCGGTGCTAGTTGAATGTTTTGTTTTTTTAAGACTTTTTTGAATTTATCATAGGCCCATGGATGGTAAGTGAATTTTTTGAAAATCATATTAGTTTCTGTAGCTGGGAGGGTTGTGGTTTCCTTCATTAGCTTCTTCTTTCTTGCTAAGTTCACTTTTTTGTCTACTAATGATTTGGGAAAGTAATTTTTTTGTGCTATTTCAATTATTTTGTTGTATTGTGTTTTGTATTCTTCTGCTGTGAGAGGGATGTTGACCAGTCTGTGTGTTAAACTATTGAAGATTGCCTGTTTGTGGGATCTTGGGTTGTAGCCATTAGCTTTTATGTAGTTGTCTGTCTGTGTTGGTTTTCTGTAAATGCCAAAGTTTAGTCTGTTTTTATTTCTCATTATTTTTAGATCCAAAAATGGTAAATACTCGTCTTTTTCTATTTCTACAGTGAACTGTATGCTTTTTTCTGGGATATTTAAAAGTTTTAGTCCATCACTGATGTGTTTTTTTGGTACTATTGCAAAGATGTCATCTACATATCGTTGCCAGAGTTTGAACATCCAAGGGAAACCTTTGGTGATCCTTATTTCTAATGCACTCAGGGGTTGCCCATTGCTAACCCTGAAGTTTGGTGGAAATATTTTGTTTGAAACTGGAAGAAATTTTGTTCTATGCGTAATTTGGTTAGTTCGATGTAATCGGAAATTTCAGGTATTGTATTGTATTGTATTGTATTTATTTCATGCTTTGGAACATAATACATATGTTATAGGACGCGTCAGTTCAAGATACAAAGATAAATGTAAAAAGTTACATAAGACTAAAAACTGTAACAGATACAGGATCCAACAAAAGTCTAAAATAGAAAAACAAAATAAATATAAACTATATAAAGACCATAGAGAACTGCTATATAAAAGTAATTGTTCACAAATGTGGAGTTTACTCTACTTCATAATTTAATTCAATTTAATTTATTTTGACCTTTTGATTGATATCAGTAGGGGTTAATATTGGAACAAGAGCAAAAGAAGGAGTGGGGATCGTGATGAAGGAGGAGTTATTTAGGAGATTGGAGGACTGGGACCCAATAAATTCAAGAATTATCGTAGCAAATATACAGTTAACCATAGGTAAAACAACAATTATACAGGTTTATGCGCCAACTGAAGATTCAGATATATTGGACAAAGAACAATTTCATAATGATCTGCAAAGGATAGTAAATAATTGCAGGACCAAAAATAGAATACTGATAATCTGCGGAGACTTCAATGCCAGAACTGGAAATAACTATAAAAGATCACATGGAGTGATGGGGCAATATGGAGGAGAGAAAAATGAAAATACAAATGGATAGAAACTCATAGAATTCTGCATAGAAAATAATATGCTGTTGGGTAATTCTTATTTTAATCATAAGATAATACACAAGATAACTTTTACAGCAGGATGGCAAGCAAGAAGCATCATAGATTATTTTATATATGATAAATATATAAGAGGATATTTTACAGATGTAAAAGTCATAAGGGTTGCAGAACTCTCAACAGATCATCGATTACTAGTAGCAGACACAAAAGTTATTTTACATAGAAAACCGAAAGCAAAGAGGTATGAGAGAATTGCAGTAGAGAAATTGAAGGAAACCCAAGTAAGAGAAGAATACGAAAACAAAAATCAAGTAACATTACGAAATTTAAATACTCAACTAGATATTGATCCATTATGGGAGTCAATTAAAAATACTATTTTGGAAAATGCAAAGGAAGTATGTGGAATTAAGAAAATTGGTCCAAATACAAAACATACGGATTGGTGGAATGAAGAAGTTAAAAATATAATACAAGAAAAGAAAAAATCTTGGAAGAAATATCTTAGAACTAAAGACCCCAAAGACTGGGAAGAATATGTAAATTCCAGAAATCAAGCTAAACGATGTATAAAGGAAGCAGAGAACAAATCATGGGAAGAATTTGGATAATCAATGCAAGAGAATTATAAAGAAAATAACAGAAGATTTTGGGCAAATTCTTAAGGCCCTACGTGGAAGAAGGGGAAAACTGGTAAGGAATGTCAAAAATAAACATGGAAAGTTAGTGACCGAACACAAAGAAATTCTGAATACATGGAGAGAATATTTTGAAGAAAAGTTTATGAATAGCCCTCTAGATTCATACATAAATGAAGATGCAGAGAATACAGGTATAAGGAGGAGAAGAATAATTAATAATTATGGGGAAGAAAGAGAGGAAGAAGAAACGGAAATTGATAGAATTGAAGTTGAAATGGCAATACAAGAAATCAAGCTAGGTACAGCAGCTGGTAGGGGTGGAATAGCACCAGAACTGATTAAATATGGAGGTAAAGAATTAATAAAAATACTGAAAAGTTTATTTCAGAAGATTTGAAAGCAGCATTTGATTCATTACCTAGGGAAGAAATTTGGAGAGCTCTAAAGAACAAAAAAGTACCTATGAATTTTATTGAAGCAATAAAATCAGTTTATCAAGAACCAAAAGGGATAATAGGATTAGATGGACAAGAATCAGAACCATTTCTGATGAATAGAGGAGTTAAACAAGGAGATAGCCTCAGCCCACTCTTATTTATTATTGTGATGGATGAAATATGGAAAATTTGCAAAAGAAGAACAGTAAGAACTATGATAGGATATAGAAATTTAAGACCAGTTTGGGCACAATCGTTGATATATGCTGGTGACATCATATTAATAGCAAATAGTAATAATAATTTACAATTAGCGCTAAATGAATGGAAAGAAGAATTAACTAGAAAAGGTTTAGAATTAAACATACCCAAAAGTAAAACCATGTATATAGGAAGGAAAGAAGAAGAAGTTAAAATTCAATGTAATGATGAAATCTTAGAACAGGTAGACAGTTATAAATACCTGGGTACAATTATAAATAAGGATGGAAAAATAGAGCAGGAAATTTTAAACAGAATAAGAAAGGCCAATTCTGTCTACTATCAGATTAATAATACTATTGTGGGAAAAAAGGAAATAACAAAAGATACAAAAATTATAGTATTTAAAACAATAATACTACCAATTCTATTATATGGAGCAGAGAGCTGGACTCTCCTACAGAAACAAGAAAGCAAAATAACAGCTATGGAAATGAGATATTTAAGACAAGCTGTGGGGAAGACAAGAAGAGATATGATTAGAAATGTAACAATAAGGGAAGAGTTGGGTACACACTCTGTTAAAGAAATATTGGAAAAAAGACAACTTAAATGGTATGGACATGTACTCCGCAAGTCAGAAGAAAGAAAACCCAAACAATATTTAGAAGCAAGACCAGAAGGTAAAAGAATTAGGGGAAGGCCACGCATGTTGTATCAGGAATACATTGAGAAGTTGGGGAAGGATAGAGGGAAAACCAAGACAGAAATGAAGAGAATGATGATGGACCGAGAAAAATGGAGGAAATGGGTAGAAGAGGCTTGTACTCCACACTTAACAGCACAAAGGAGTTAGAGAAAGAAGAAGAAAAAGATTGATATCAGACACATATAGTGAAAAAATTACATTAATGGCCACTGTCATTACTTACAATCACTTAAAACTAATTAACATTTAAAAACTCATTTACTGAATAAAATGAATGATGCAGTAAAAAGAGTTTTACTCCCTTTTTAAAATGTATAAGGCTCTTCATTTGTTTAATATTTTCTTGTAGCCTGTTGTATAATCTTACACCTTTATTGACAGCACTAGACCTGAAGATTTCTGTTCTACAACATTGAATGTGAAAGTCATCTTCCTGACGTGTATTGTATTTGTGAATATCGGCATTGTAATTTTGTATTTGCAGTTTATTTTGTTTTACATGGATCACTAATTCCAAAATATACATACATGCTAGAGGTAATATTTGATGTTTTTTGAATAGTGGCCTGCAAGATGTTCTGTTATGCACCCCACTTAATATCCTTATCGCTCTTTTTTGAAGTTTAAAGACTCTATCTGCCTTTTCCCCCCAGAACACTATTCCATATTGTAACTGACTTTGAAAGTAACCATAATATTGTGACTGTGGGTTCGTGAAATAAAAAGTTGAGGTTACAAACACAAAAAATTGCACTTTATTTTCGTAGCAATATACTGTTCACAATTACAATTTAATGTACACAATTAGTTGATTTTCCAATATCAATCTACACGTACGCTCAACGCTACTTACACAACGCACGCCATAACAACACTACACTCAAGTGACTGTCGCTTCCGGTATCGATCGGCCCCGAAGTTTCCCGAATCTCCTTTTATGGAGGGGAAAAACATTCTCGAAGCTTCGTGTCACTTTAAGTGGCAGGAGGAGGGGTAAACGAAGACTCAGCTACCTCTCCTGTCTCCCCTCCCTCCGCCGGCCTACATTTATTGATCGGCATCGTGGGCTTGCCGTTTGGGTAACACTGTTCCCTCCTCAAGGCTGGTCGTCCCGAAAAGCGCCATCGTAGCGGGCCAGGCGATCCAGGTGTACCACCAACATCTTTCCTCGAGGCACCTTCTGGATGCGGTAGACCACGTCGTTAATCCTCTTCACCACCCGGTACGGTCCTTGCCATGGCTGCTGAAACTTCGGGCAGCGTCCCTTGGTCCGGGTAGGGCGGTACAACCAGACCAGGTCACCTTGCTGGAAACTGTTGGCTTGCCTGTCGTAACGGGTTTTCATGCGGTCGCTCGCCTTCTGGATGTTCTGGCGAGCCATCTCGTGCATGTCGTGGAGGTGGTCCACCAGGTTCTCCACATACTCGGTCGCTGGCTGTCTCACCCCTGGAGGGCTACCAAAAGCCAGGTCACAGGGGAGGCGTAACTCTCGGCCGAACATTAAGCTGGCTGGCGTGATCCCCGTGGTGTCGTGTGTTGATGAGCGGTAGGCCAGCAAGAACAGTGGCACCTTGACGTCCCAGTCTCGCTGATGGCTGGCCACGACCTTCCTCAAGTGTTCCTCTAAGGTCTTGATGTACCTCTCGACCATGCCATCCGACTGGGGATGTAGAGGTGTTGTGCGGGTCTTGTTAACCCCAAGTCGGAGCCTCAGCCAGTAGTAGCGCTGCCGTAGTTTGTCAATCGTCCGGTTCGCTCCCAGGTGTCCCCCTGAAGTACCGGCGTGCACTTCTTCCAAGACTTCCGGCACCTTACTCCGGGGAAGTACCAGCTGTTCTCTCTGCGTCTTCCCATCGGGTGATTCTCATACCCGGAACAGCAAAGCCCCACGGAGGACGCCGAGCGCCCTTTGGGACAGCTCGGATACCCGCTGGTTGAAGGAGGCCCGGGTCCAGTTCCTACGGGTTCAGGTCTAATGGGAGTAGTACCTCTGGCTCAACCCGGAACAGCATGCCCTCTCTGGTCTTCGAGTCCCATTGGGCCCAATAAGACTTGTAGGTGGCGCTCCTCGGTTCGATGTCCGCCCAGGTTGGTCTCGTCCCTGCCTCCACTTCCCTCAAGAGTGGCCCCAAGTCCGCGCTATCCCAGCCATCTGCAGGCACTGCCGTGACCACTCGAACTGCTGCGGCACGCTCCTTCTCCACTCTTGTGCATTGGCCGCACTCTTCTGGACAGGGTCTTCGGGACATAGCGTCCGCGTTACCGTGGCTCTTCCCTCTGCGATGTTCCGAGGTGAAGTCGTACTCCTGCAGCCTCTGAACCCAACTTGCTGTCTGGCCTTCCGGTCACGCCGTCACCATCACCTCGCTGCTCGCGGGCACCACCACGTCTTCGTTTAAGATGACCCTACCGATTCCGAGGCGCTCTTCGGGTTGACGGAGTATAACCTCTTCTCCGTTGAGCCGCAGGACCTTCCTGCCGACTTCGACCGTAGCCTAATGGCTCCTGAGGGCATCCAGTCCCAGAATCACCTCCTCAGCCACCTTCGCGACGAACACCCACAGACGCACGGCACTCCGTCCCAAGGTCAGCTCCAGCAGGGCCTCCTCCACAGGCAAGGTGTCACCCGATGCCAACACAAGCTGGTATGGTTGGCTCGGCTTCCTCGTCGGCAAACCATTCGCCACGTCAGGTCTGATGATGGTCACGGCTGCCCTAGTGTCCACTAGCACGCGGCACGGCTTTCTTCCTACCCAGCCGTCCGCGATAAGGCTGTCATCCATACGCCGGCTTACGGCGCGCAGCGTCACTCGGGGGTATGGTGGTAATGGCGCCCACGTGTCCCTCTCCACGCCGGGTCTTACTCGTTCTTCCAGCTGCCCTTCCTGGTGTCGGCAGTCTCTCTGCAGGTGTCCGGGCTTTCCACACAGGCCACTAGGTGTTCGCCAGCGTCCCTCAGCTGGTCTTCTGTCTCCGGCGTAGCGGACACTCCTCGTTCTCGACGTCGGGATAGATGCTACCTTGGCCGCCTCCATCCTTAATGCCGCTGTCAGCGCCTCGTGGATGGTTTTACAGTCGCCGAGCATTAGGCGCTGACGAATCTCCGTGTCCCGTACCCCGTCGACAAAATTGTAGGCGGCTTCCCGGGATACGAACTCAGTGGCAGGTCAACCAAGGCCTTGCTAGCCAGCTGCTCAATCGCTATGGCGAACCCCTGCAGCGTCTCCCCCGGCTGCTGTGACCTTGCCTTTAGTTGGCTGCGGTACGCTGCGGCTAAACGATGGTTCCCGAAACGATTCTCCAGGGCCTCCCAGATGTCCTTGGGCGCCGCTGTTGTCTGCACCGCGTTTAGGACTTCTGCGACCCGTCCCTGGAGGCTGGCTATTAGCTGTGTGGCCTCCTCCTCCGGTGACCATCTGTTGTGCTTGGCCACTGTGTCGAACTGGCGGCGGAAGACCTCAAATGTTGACGCGCCGTCATATTTCGGCGGTTTGACGCGCGCAGATGTTGTGTCGCGTCCCGGCGCGTCGGCCTTCAAATCCTTCAGTTTCCTGCCGACGACGTCCTCTACCATGGCGTTCAGGGACTTGACGCTGCTGTCGGCCTTTCCTTCCAGTTCATTAACGCGGCTTGTCAGGTCTCCGACGCGTTCGTCCACTTGGCCGATCCGCTTGCCGAGCCCCGTGACGTCTTCCCTCACGCCGGCCAACTGTTCCTCAAATTTGGCGGCGAGGGCCTCGTTCGCAACCTTCATTTCTTCCATCTTTTCCGTGAGGTTATCGTTAGCCGTCTTCATTTCTTCCAGCTTTGCGGCCAGGTTGTTGTTTGCCGCTTCTGTTTTTGTAGCGAGGTTTTCATTTGCCGTCTTCATTTCCTTCAACTCGGCGGTGAGGTTGTTATTTGCCGCTTCTGTTTTTGTTGTTAACTCGTTCAGTGAGTGAGTGAGTGTGTGGTGCTTTAGGGCCCGTCAACAACAAGGTCATTTGGGCCCGAAGTCAACATTAAAACCTAAAAGCTATAACAATTTGGTTAAAAAGGTAAAATACAATAAAACACTGATATGTTAAAAGGACATTAAAAACGATATAAAGACTAATAATTTAAAATCTCTAAAAGCAATAGATATAAAACACAAGTCATACTTGTTTATTAAAACCGATTTTAAAAATAAACCGCAGTGCCTTATCCACGGCCACTGGGTCGTCACCTAAAATACTGAGCAAGTTAGCTCCCATGCCCAAAGACTGGCGAACGCGGGCGTACTGCGGGCAATCGAGTAAAATATGCCGCACAGTGAGGCGTACGGCACACGGAGCAAACACTGGGGCCGGTTCCCCTCAACAAATGACCATGAGTAGCTCGTGTGTGCCCAATACTCAGCCGGGTGAGTATCACCTCGGCTCGCCGGTTATCCCTGCAGGAAGTTAGCCAGGGTTGTACGCTCTCCTTTATTGCCCGGAGTTGTGTGCCTTCCAAAGCTGTCCAGGAGTGCTGCCAAGCAGAGAGGAGTTGGCGACGGAAAAAACGTTGCACATCCTGGTATGGCACAGTAGTTGTTAAACTCCGGGGCAAACTGCAAGCGGACTTTGCAGCCGCGTCCGCCTCCTCGTTTCCGGAAATCCCCACATGGCCTGGGGTCCAAGTAAAAACAAAATTGTACCCGCGCCTGAGCATTTGCGAGATCTGGGCCTGTATTTTTAAAACGAGGGTGTGAGTGGCAGCGTGTTGTTGCAAGGCCTGAAGAGCACTCAGAGAATCAGTGCAGACAATAAAAGAGCCAGGAGCTAACTTGCAAATAAAAAGGAGCAAATAGAAGATGGCATACAGTTCTGCGGAAAAAACTGAAGTGGAGTCCAGAAGGCGAAATTTATGAGCCTCACCGTTAATGAAGAATGCGCAACCCGTAGCGCTACCTAACTGAGAACCGTCTGTAAAGACCGGAACATAGGGTAACGGCCCAATAGTTCGGCAAAAAGTTGTTGGAACACCGAATGTGGAGTAGCGAGTTTAGAGTTGCTTGAAAGAGCGAGATCGAACACCGCACGATCGAGCTGCCATGCAGGATAAGGGCAGATGGACGACCTCTCCACGCGAGGCATTCGGAGGCCATGGGAATGTAGGAGATTCCGAAATCTTATTCCCATGGGGCGTGTCCGAGAACCAGGGCGCATATAACGGTGGACTAAATCTGGACACAGAACTGGTTTAAAACAAGGATGATTGGGATAACTTGCCAACTTCGAGACGTACGAGCAGAGTAACAGCGAGCGACGAATATGGAGTGGAGGTTCGCCTGAGTCTGCATACAGGCAGTCGACTCGACTGGTGCGGAAAGCTCCTGTGGCAAGGCGGATGCCAGTGTGATGCACGGTGTCTAAAAGGCGAAGTTTAGAGGCGGTCGCTGCGCCATAAATAAAACTGCCATAGTCCAGCTTGGACCGAACCAGAGAGCGGTACAGCCTCAACATTACCGTGCGATCGCCCCCCCCCCCCAAGATGCTCCAGATAATACCTTCAGCACCCGAAGAGAACGATCGCAAGAGGCTCGAAGGTGACGAATGTGGTGCTCCCAATTTAGTTGTCGGTCCAAGTAGAGGCTCAAGAACTTCAGGTGTGAGACAAATGGCAGGGGTGTGCCGTTCAAATGAAGATCAGGAGGCGGGTGAATACCTCGTAGGCGGTGAAAGTGGATACACTGCGTCTTCGGAGCTGAAAAACGGAAGCCGGTTTGAAGCGCCCAAGCTGCTAGCTGGATAATGGTCAGCTGCAGTTGGCGCTCAATGTGATCTATGTTGGCAGACCTATAATAGACTGCGAAGTCGTCAACATAGAGGGATGATGGAATTCCACTTCGAACGGCACTAGTGATGCCGTTAATCGCTACGGCAAAAAGGGTGACGCTCAAAATCGACCCTTGAGGTACACCGTTCTCCTGTATCCGTTCCTGGGATATCGTTTTTCCTATGCGCACACGAAAACGGCGAAGTTTTAAAAAATTGCATAAAAACTCGGGTAGATGACCACGCATGCCGTAACCATGTAGGTTACGGAGTATGCCGTACCGCCAAGTGGTGTCATAGGCCTTCTCCAGGTCGAGGAACACGCCCACGGTATGTTGCTTCAGTAGAAAGGCATCGGAAATATACCCCTCAGGGCGTGTTAGATTATCGACACTTGAGCGATGACGACGAAAACCGCATTGCAAGTTGGACAGATGGTTATGTTTTTCTAGCCACCAATTTAACCGAGCGTTTATCATTCGCTCGAAGGTCTTACAGATGACACTCGTCAGGCAAATGGGGCGGTAGCTAGATGGAAGTGTGCGGTCCTTTCCGGGTCGAGGGATGGGGATGACAATACCCTCTCGCCAGGAGGAAGGGAAAACCCGCTCATGCCAAATGCGGTTATAGATGTTTAAAAGGAAACATCGCGCCTCAGATGGAAGATGTAGCAGCATCTGTCGGTGTACGTCATCGGGACCTGGAGAAGAATCCTTTGCTAACGCCAGAGAATGGGCGAGCTCGGCTGCTGTAAAAGGTTGGTTGTACGGCTCGGTGCAGTCACTATTAAAATTCAGTGGTACCCGCTCCGCCTTTTCCTTAATAGGCAGGAAGAGAGCGTCATAGCGGGCAGTTTGGCTAGTAGCAGCAAATGAGGTAGCTAGGGCTTCAGCTATGTCCTGCTCGGTGGTGCACATGGAACCGTTGATCCCAAGGCCGGGAATTACCGTCCGGCGATACTTGCCATACATCCGCCGAACAGCTGACCATACTTGTTGGGTAGAGCTGCGCCGGGAAAGCGAAGACACATAGGCTTCCCAAGATTTACGCTTTGCGTTGCGCAGTATAAAGCGTGCCCTAGCGCGAGAACGTTTGAAGGCGACGAAGTTCCCTTCCGTCGGGTGCCGCTGAAAAACGCGCAAAGCACGTTTGCGTGCTTTGATTGCCAAACTGCATTCCTCAGACCACCACGGTACAGGGATACGACGTGGTGTAGGTGAACCTCGAGGAATGCTGGATTCTGCTGCGAGCAGGATCGAGCAAGTAAAATATTCGACCATTTCATCGATGGTGTCGAAACCATCGTCGATGAGGTGTATGAGGGATTGGAATTTTCCCCAGTTAGCTTTGGAAATAATCCAGCGAGGCTGTCGAGAAGGTACACATTGGTGGCCAGAAAAATGAATGTTAATGGGGTAATGATCACTGCCAAAGAGGTCGGAAAGTACTGACCACTCAAGGAGTGGTACTAATGACGGACTGCAGAAAGAAAGGTCTAGTACGGAATGTGTACCATACGCGGATGATAGGAATGTCGGGTCACCAGTATTTAGCAGAAGCAGGTCAGACTTATCGAAGACGTCTACGAGGATGCATCCACGGGCGTCATCAGTGTCTGATCCCCAGAGCGTGTGCTTGGCATTCAAATCTCCCACAAGGAGTAGTGGTGAGGGCAGCTGAGCCAATAGAGCTAGAAGATCACGCTCTGGAACTAAACTGAGCGGCGGCAGGTACATATTACAGATGGTAAAACTGATGCTCTCCAGCTGTATCCGAACGGCCACAGCTTGCAATGGTGTGGTGAGAGGAACGTTGGCGGCTGAGATGTTAGGCGCCACTAAGGTAGCAACGCCACCGCTTGCACGCATACCTGCAAGAGAGTCGCTTCTAAATGCAGAGAAATAGTGAAGGTGTAACGAGTGATTGGGATGTAAGTGGGTTTCCTGGAGGCAAATAATTGACGGTGACCGTTGAGAAACTAAATGTTGTAGGTCTTGAGCACGAGCTCGAAAACCATTGACATTCCACTGGATTATTTCCATGAAGAATTTTTAACGGGCCATTTTAACGTTTTTCTTGACCTTGGCTGACTTGGGCCCTACGATTTGAAAATCGTTAGCCTCCTGTGACTCCGCTGATGTTCGGGAGTCAGAACTCCTACGGCTCGTAGAACGAGACCGGGATCTAATAGAAGGCGAGCGACTTCGCGATCTATGTTGTGGCCGGGATCGGTTTTTCACATTTACTACTGGATTGTTGTTACTCGGTGATGGCTTGGTGGCTGGAGTCTGTACGGCTGAAACGGAGGCTGTGCTGGTGGATATACAAGCAGTCTGAGACGTGGGTTTAACGGCTAGAAAGTCAGTCTGCGTGGAGGCGTGGGCGACAGGGACGTGTTGAACAGCAACAGTGGTGTTGGGAGTACGGCGAGCTGCTGATGCATATCCAGTAGTAGTAGCAGGCTTTAATTGCTCAAAGCGCCGTCGTGCTTCTGGAAAAGTCAGGCGTTCCTTTACACGTAGCTCCTGAATGCTCTTTTCGTCCATGAATCTAGGGCACTGTCGCGAACTGGAGGGGTGACTGCCGCCACAGTTCACGCAACAAGGTGTTCGACTGCAGTTTGGATCGTCGTGCTTCGGTAGGCCACATTGCTCACAAAGAGCAGGATTGGTACATGTGACCTTAGTATGTCCGAACCGCTGACATTGGAAACAGCCCATGGGGTTCGGGACATACTGGCGGACGCTAGCACGTTCATAGCCGCAATAGATGTACTCGGGTAGCTTAGTCCCGGCGAAAGTAAGAAAAACCGTACGTAGTGGGTACTCCTTGCCATCTTGTTTTCGAGTTAGCCGGTACGCCTGACAAACGAGTTGATCGGAGAGGCAACTTACTATTTCCTCATTCGCAAGACCATCCAAGCTGGAGGTGGTGACTACTCCTCTGCAGGTGTTAAGGGTTTTGTGTGGGGCTACCCGGATCGAGTAGGAGCCCAACAAAGTCGCCTTTTGCAGTTTGCGAGATTGGTCTGTATTTGAGCTCTCCAATAGTAAGCTGCCGTCTCGGAGGCGCGTCGCATTCTTGACAGGGCCACTGATCTTATCTAATTCTCGCTTTATGTAGAACGGAGTTATATCTTTAAACGTTTTGCCATCACAAGCCAAGGTCATTACCAGAAAAGGGTCGGTGAAAGAGGTTTTGCGCGGAGACATGATGATATTGACCCCCATCCGGAACCGTCGGCGTCAGCCTGCCATCCGGGGGTTAAACAAAGAAAGACACCGAATCTTCACGGTCTGTGCCGTCATGGGGACCTCACCCATGACCGATCTCATTTGTACCTCAGAAAAACTACCCTTCAATATCCACTGCTTGTCCGTATGGGTAAACCGTTCACCACGCACACCCCGGCTTTGTGCCCCTACCACAGGAATAACCGCCTGTGGCTCCCCACTTTAGCCGCGCTGCGCATAAAGGGCACACGCGGATTCAGGGGACTTGTGGTTGATTACACCGGGGTTCCGTCAGCGGTAACACGTCCGGTCCGTGATACTAACCCAACGGCAACACGGCCGTCGGGAGATTAACACAGACCGGGCCCTCAAGGAGCTACGTGGGTGTACTTGACGGTGTGGACGGGTTCCGCACCTAAGGCTACACATAGGGGCAGTGCGAAGGGTCCGCTCAACCTTCACTTTTGAGACCTCCGGAGAGCACACATGTCGGAAGCCGCGCTGAAAACCGTGGAACAGAACCATGGAGATAGGAGAGATCCCGGCTGGTGAGACAGGAGTTATAAACCTAAGACCTTAAGTGCTAATAATTATAATAAAAAACTAGAAGGGGAAGAAAGTGATGCATACTGATCAGCAGTAGCAGAGCGTGGCACAGTTGATGGAGGTGAAGGGGATGAATTGAGGGTGAGTGGCTAGGGAGCCCGGGATCGCCAATCCCGTACCTACCGTAGTAGGTCCCTGGGGAAAAATACCAGAGCCTCTTCTGCCAGTTTTCGGGGTTACTGATGGGCCTTCTCGGCAGCCGTAGCGGTCCTGGGGTACACCAAGTCCCCACCGTACATCACCCCATCAGTCAGTCCCCTACTTCCTGTTGCCCACCCCTCGGGACGAGGAACGCAGAGGTTGGATTTTGAGGGGCTAACTCGTTCATCTTCGCGTCCATTTTCTCGGTGATGTCATTCGCCGTCTTCATTTCCGAGGCAGTTCGCGCTTCATTTCCATCATCTTCTCCAAAATCTTTTCCAATGCCGCGTACATGGTTGTAGTGTTCGGTGATGTTGTCGTCCCGCTTCCTGACACCAGTTGTGACTTTGTGGGTTCGTGAAATAAAAAATCGAGGTTACAAACACAAAAAATTGCACTTTATTTTCGTAGCAATACACTGTTCACAATTACAATTTAATGTACACAATTAGTTGATTTTCCAATATCAATCTACACGTACGCTCGACGCTACTTACACAACGCACGCCATAACAACACTACACTCAAGTGACTGTCGCTTCCGGTATCGATCGGCCCCGAAGTTTCCCGAATCTCCTTTTATGAAGGGGAAAAACATTCTCGAAGCTTCGTGTCACTTTAAGTGGCAGGAGGAGGAGTAAGCTAAGACTCAGCTACCCCTCCTGTCTCCCCTCCCTCTGCCGGCCTACATTTATTGATCGGCATCGTGGGCTTGCCGTTTGGGTAACTATATATCTCTCTATGCTGCTAAATTTATTAAGCTTTTCAAATGTTTAAGCAAATGACAAATGGAACTCAGTTTGTTTATTAAATGTTGAATATGTGTGGTCCATTTCATGTTCTCATTCATATGTAATCCCAAAAATTTTGTTTCATTATTGTGGCTAATGGCTGTTTCATCAAATACTATTGGAGGTTTGACCACATTTCTATTTTGGCAAGTATGGAATGAAATGGCAGTAGTGTTATCCTTATTTATAATTAGTTCATTCGTCTGAAACCATGTGTGCAGTTTACATAGAGTATCATTGAGTTTGGTCTGTACGCTTTCTTGATTGTTTCCTTTTATTAGGATGTTAGTGTCATCTGCAAATAAAATAACATCTGTGGAATTAATGGCAGTTGGCAAATCATTTATGTACAACGAAAATAACAAGGGGCTCAGGACTGATCCTTGTGGAACTCCTTGCCTAACTTCTCGCACTTTGGACTGAACTGTATTTAATTTTCCTTTATTTTCAAACTGAAGTTCTACAAACTGTTTTCTATCGCTTAAATAGATTTTAACCCAATTATTTATAATACCCCTAAAACCATATTTATTGAATTTCCTATGTAGTATTTCATGATCTAAAACATCGTATGCTTTCGTTAAGTCTAAAAATAAACCCACAACTACTAATTTTTTATCAATAGCTTCTTGAATTTTATTTATTAAACTGTCCATGATTGTTATGGTAGATCTGTTTTTTCTATATCCGTTTTGGGCCTCTGAAAGAATATTGTATTTTGAGATGAATGATATCATTCTATTATGAACCAGTTTTTCAAATATTTTACAAAATGATGATACAATTGATATTGGTCTGTAATTTTCTCTTTTATTCTTCTCCCCTTTTTTATAAAGTGGCTTAATTTTTTATACTTTTAACATATCTGGAAATACACCTTATTGCAATGATGCATTATAGAGACTGACTAGTGGCTTAGCTGTTTGATATATAACTTCTTTAATGATAACATCTGGTACTTCATGAACTGCAGATGAATATTTGGCCTTCATACCCTGGACTACAGCTTCTAATTCCAATTCCGTAACAGGCAATATAAAAATTGATTGACTGCATTGCTTTGTTGTCACCATTCTCTTGACACCCTATATGGTTAATATTTTGAGCTACTAAGTTTTCTGCAATGTCTGTGAAATAAGCATTAAAAGACTGCAATATCCTCTGGATTTGTGATATTATTATTATTATTATTATTATTATTATTATTATTATTATTATTATTATTATTATTATTATTATTATTATTATTATTATTATTATTATTATTATTATTATTATTATTATTATTATTATTATTATTATTATTATTATTATTATTAGTATTAGTATTAGTATTAGTATTAGTATTAGTATTAGTATTAGTATTAGTATTAGTATTAGTATTAGTATTAGTATTAGTATTAGTATTAGTATTAGTATTAGTATTAGTATTAGTATTAGTATTAGTATTAGTATTAGTATTAGTATTAGTATTAGTATTATTATTATTAGTATTATTAGTATTATTATTATTAGTATTATTAGTATTATTATTATTAGTATTAGTATTATTATTATTAGTATTGTTATTATTATTATTATTATTAGTATTGTTATTATTATTATTATTATTAGTATTGTTATTATTATTATTATTATTATTATTATTATTATTATTATTATTATTGTTATTATTATTATTATTATTATTATTATTAGTATTGTTATTATTATTATTATTAGTATTGTTATTATTATTATTATTATTATTATTATTATTAGTATTGTTATTATTATTATTATTATTATTATTAGTATTGTTATTATTATTATTATTATTATTAGTATTGTTATTATTATTAGTATTATTATTATTAGTATTGTTATTATTATTATTGTTATTATTATTATTATTATTATTATTATTATTGTTATTATTATTATTATTATTATTGTTATTATTATTATTATTATTATTATTATTATTGTTATTATTATTATTATTATTATTATTGTTATTATTATTATTATTATTATTATTATTATTATTATTATTATTATTGTTATTATTATTATTATTATTATTATTATTGTTATTATTATTATTATTATTATTATTATTGTTATTATTATTATTATTATTATTATTATTGTTATTATTATTATTATTATTATTGTTATTTTATTATTATTATTATTATTATTATTATTATTATTATTATTATTATTATTATTATTATTATTATTATTATTATTATTATTATTATTATTATTATTATTATTATTATTATTATTATTATTATTTGTTATTGTGATGATTGTGATGATTGTTATTGTCAGTATTGTTATTGTTATTATTATTGACATTTAATTCATTAATATTGATTTTTGGGGCAGATTTTCCAGTTTCTTGGTTAACTAAAGTCCAAAGGGCCTTTGTTTTATTGTTAGAGTTTAGTATGAATCTTTCATTTTCCCTTTTGGCTTCAGTTATAATGGTTTTATAGATCTTTCGGTACCTATTGATATACTCTTTGGTCTCATTATTTACTGGTCCATGTTTTTCTAGCCTGGACAAAAACCGTAGCCTATTGCTGAATGTAATTATTCCCTTTGTTATCCACCCTTTCTTTTTTTGTGATTTAAAGCATTTCTTTTCTAAAGGAAAAGCTATATCAAACCAATACAGAAATGTGTTTTTGAAGTTCACATTTCAAGTTAACATCAATTTCATCATACATTATCCCATGTTTCCTTTTCCAATAAAGTATTAAACAGTACAATACTATTTTTACTAAAATTTTTTTTAGAAATAGTAATGGGTCTATCCATTCTTTTAGATACTCGAGTCTTAATTTGAAGTATTTGTGCCCAGTGATCAGAAAAACCTAGATCTGTGACATTAGCTTGCTGTTCAAATTTTGTTTTGTTAATAATTATTACGTCCAGTAATGAGGTTGATCTAGTAGTCGAGTTTACTGTGTTAGTCAAGTTATAACTAGCAATCAAATCTTTAAGCTTAGTTAGTTTAGCAGTTTCACACATGAAATTTATATTCCAGTCATTACATTCATTCATGTGATGACACTAACTGTATTCATATCCATTGTAACCACAAAGACATATATAATAAACTATTTATACAATAACGTTTATCTCAAATGATGTGAAGTAAATGGGACAATAATCTGTTTAAAAATAGTTTGTTCAAGAATGGGTAGAAAGAGTAAATGAGAGTATTATAAACCAACATGCAGTAATGAGCAATTGAAACCATATCCTCGATATTACCTTTAGAATGAAAATATTAGCTTTAAAACACTGAAACCCAACTTGTAATTTCATTATCATGCAAGATATTTATTACAATACTTATACATTGTAACCACAAAGACATATATAATAAACTATTTATACAATAACGTTTATCTCAAATGATGTGAAGTAAATGGGACAATAATCTGTTTAAAAATAGTTTGTTCAAGAGTGGGTAGAAAGAGTAAATGAGTGTATTATATAATTCCTAAGAATCCATGTTGGTGAATTTATACTGCTAACTATAGGTCTCATTGTTATGGATGGTTTGTGTATTTTGGGTAAGCCATAAAGTCTGGGTAAGGTTGGGTTATCCGGTTTAACTGTATATTTGTTTGGTATTATGCTTTATTTTTCTATTGTTTTTTCAAATGATTGTATGCAAGTTAATAGAGGATTTTTGTTAATGATTTCATATTCATTGTCAGCATTTCTTCCATTGAACCAGTCGTTGGCCGGTTGAGGATGGAGGCAAAGTCTCTGAAACATTATATAAATAAAAATATTTAGTAATCATCTTCCACTTATCTTAAGAAGTTGATGACAATACTTCTTCAACGAAGTGTGTTGACTGAAGATGTGGGCAAATGCTCATGAAATTAATCTCATATAAAGAAGATAGAAGTATTATTATCAACTTTTTAAGATAAGTGGAAGATAGTTACTAAATTTTTTTATTTGTATAATATTTATTACTCCACTGTAACTAGCTTCATTTTCTGTGTAATTTCTGAAACATGTTCCAGAAAAATTTAAAAGTAAGTGTTGTTTAGTGTTGTTTAATCTACTCCCTCTAAATTTATTATAACAACACTGTTTTCAAACTTCCAACAAAGGAATTGTAAGTGATTCTTTTGTATGTATTCCTGTACACCTTTGATGTTAAAAGATTATTTGTTTCTTCTTTTGGGTCTTACTGAGTATATATTGGTTTAAAAAGTGTTTAGTGAAACTTGTAGCTATTTGCTTAGAATTTATCTCTTCTGTATCTCCAATTTTCATGGGATAGTTTGTCTTTTGTTTTTCTTCTTGTTTAATGATTTCATTTAGTCAGTAAACTTTTCTCCATCAGTTCTGTAATCCATACTATTTATGAAGTTGTTCCAAGTATGTTGTTTAGCTTTATTTTCTGCTTCATGATTGCATGTTCCTTTCGCCATTTAATAACATCTTCTTTCTGATTTTCTAGCGTATTTCTTGTGTTCTTTCTGCTTTTGCTCATGCTTTGTCTTGGATTTTCCTTTGGTTAGTGAGTTCATCATTCCAGAAGGGTTTATAAGACTGTACTCGTCCTCTTCGGATATTACTTTTGGCACTGCTCTTTATTACTTCAGAAAATACTGTGGTTCCTTTATAGCGATTATTTTCCTCTGGTTAGTTGTTGATTGATATTGTGACTTTGTGGGTTCGTGAAATGAAAAGTCCAATTACACCACTCAAAAATGTTCTTTATTTCCACCGACTTACAGTTAAACACTTGCCGATTACACAGAATTACGTAATGCACACAATTATGATTCACCAGTTTGTCCGCTACAATTCCACTTTGCTCTCACAATTATGTACAATCCTCCGATGCACGTACACAATCTTCTCCTCCGTACACTAGCACTGCACTCTTACGCTGCTTACCAAGAACTGACTGACTCACTCATTGCAGCCCTTTTTATAGGAATATCACTGTTTTCTAGAAGTTTCTGGTTTCAGTGAATCACCGCGAAAATTCCAGAGGACAGGGGAAGGGGAAAGAGGCGGCCAGCGACAAGTGACATTTCCCTAATCAACCCCTCAGTTAGTGACAGAGACTAATGGGAGGGTGTGGCTTGGCTGCCTCTGGCCCCTTACTCAGCTATCGTTGGTTGTGCTTTCCGCTAATTGGGTGACAATATCTTCCACCATATTTGTGGATTTGGTCCAATTTTCTTTTTTGAAGTTCCGCATAATTTTTTCAGTTTCATTTTTAACTTCGGTTTTTGTTATTGTTATTTTGGTCATTCTGTGACCTCTTCCAGGGTCTCTGATTACTGATTTCTGGCATATGTCTAAACACTGTATTTTAACCTGTGAGTCGCAACTCTCTGGGGGATCGCGAAGCCTATGTAGTACGCTCGAGAGAGTTGGAGAGAACTCAGTAAAGCAATCAACAAACTTTAAAGAGGCAGATATTGTGACTTTTTCGGTTCGTAAAATTAAAAGTCGAGTTTGCAGAAAGTCAAAATGCTCTTTATTTCAGCAAAAAGATGTTTTGTGCAGCCCTTTGCAGCCGGATGACGTAACATACACCAACACAGTCTCTTGTGGCTTCACCACATGTAAAGAAGCAAAAGAATTCACTTTCAAATCACTCTGTACAGTTCAAATGTCCACACACACAATAGACAGCTCACTAGAGACTCCCATTCACGGCTAGCGTACGACTGACATGCAAGAGCCCCCACCACCGCATTTATACACGAGCCGCTGTTTCCGAAAGTTGCCAAGCCACACGGTCTTTTGTGATGTAGCGAGAACATGGAACTGTCTGTTTCTTCCTCCCTCTGTTGCTCTTTCTCTTGGCAAATGCCAAGCACTCATCGTGGCTTGGGCGTTATCTGTCTCTTTCATTCTGTGCTTCTATCTCTCTTGGCGTTCGTCTATGAAGCAGGGAAACAATGCCTCGCGACAATATATTAGGAAAAAGTTAACAAAATGATACTCTTAAAAATTATTTGTATTCAGTTTATTGACACTTAGCACTTACTTTTTTATATTATCTAGGGACTAGTTTCAAGGGCCATTACCTCCATTTTCAACCTCTCTCCAACTAGCATCTGTTGTGTGCTCTCTTCTCTCTGGTGGTGGAACTATGAACCTCTTTGTCAAATTATCTACTGGTGGGATTTCGAAGTTCATTATTTTTCCATATGAATATGTTCTCCCATGTTGTCAGTTTATTTTGGTTTATCACTCCTTTTAATAATTTTGGATTTGGATCAATGTCATGATTTTCGTTCCAAAACTGAAGTGCTACTACTGACCTATCTTCTTGTTTCAATTTGATGTTTCTAAAGTACTCTTTGACTCTAGTTTTTAAATTTCTTTTAGTTTGACCTGTGTAGCATTTTTCACAATTTTTACAACTTATTTGGTATATTCCGGATCTGTTAACTGATGGGATTTCATCTTTTGTTTTTTAATTTAGCAATTTTAAAATTGATAAATGTTTTTGGGTGATATGTGAATGAACTGATTATGCCGTTGCTTTCCTTTTCTTTTGTAACTGTGGTTGCTTCCTTAATGATTTTCTTTAGTTTAGCTTTTCTAATTTTCTTAAATACCAGACTTTTGTTATACCCATTTTCTTCTGCTACATGTAGTATGGCTCATTGTTCTGTGACGTCACTATTACTAAATTCCTCCAAATACACATAAAATGATACTCGTTATGTTTATTAAAAAACACATTAACAAAAAATAAAATTCTCAAATACTCGTTCATTTTTATGTGAAGGTTGCGCTTGAGTTTGCTCAATCAATTTCTTCCATCGTGGACCCATTTTTGCAACATTAAGTATTAAATCATTTTCTGAATTTAAGCATTTTCTTAGTTTACTTTTTATTTGGGCCATTGATGAAAATACCAACTCGCACAAGTACAAGATAGAAAATGGAATCAAACACTTCAAAGCCCCCATTGTTAGTTCCGGGTATTCTGTTTTTCTTTTTAACCAAAAGGTATCCAAATTTTCAGACTTGAATTCTAAGCGTAACATCCCATTGGCAGATAATTCCAGCAGATTCTCTTTCAGCTTAGTTGCTAAATTAGCCTCATTTATAGCCGCATTTAAAAATGGGTTTAAGATCTATCTTTGCCTAGTGTTATCCGATATCTCTTGCACTGAGAAGTAATGACACAGTTCTTTCTTCAAATTATCTAACACCATTTTAATACCAGATGTATATATGAGCAGATGTTTATCTTGCTTCCGACTTCTTCAATGAAAAACTGTCAACGAAAATGACTCAAAGTTAATTTGATTTATAGATGATGACCACAATTCCATTTTTTTATATAGCCATGGAGTCTTATTTTGCTGTAATGATATTTTCGTCCCACCCTTGAAGACTTTTATTCAAGTTATTTAAATGCTTCAAATAAGCCTGAAAAAAAGCCAATTTCAAAAAGAATTCCGGGTCAGAAATGAATTCAGAGTAATGTAACTTGGCTTGCTGTAAATACTTTAATGGTTCAGTGCAAGTGCCATAACTCTGGTCAGTACTTTGCCTTTTCATAACCACCTAACCTCTGTATGGTAAAGCAAAGTGCGGTGTAGTGTCCCCATATCTTCACAAATGATTTTAAACAATCGGGTCTGCAACACTTTTCCTTTAATAGAATTTACAGTGTTAATAATAATGATACTTAGAACTTGACTGTATTCTTGTGGCAAGGTTTTGGCTGCAAGAGCTTGGCGATGGAGAGAGCAGTGCATCCAACAAGCGTTTGGCATCTACTCTTTCAGTCTAGCAATAAATCCACTCTTCACACCAGTCATGGCTTTTGCTCCATCACTACAAATAGCAATGAATTTTTGCGCCCAATCGATATACATACCTTGCATAGCTTCAAGGAACATGTCATGCAAGCACTGACCTGTAGTATTCATGGGAAGTGCCTTGCAAAATAGTATTACTTCCATTAATATTTCATTGGATTCAAAACCCACAAAAGCTACAAACTGCGCACAACCCACAATATCCGTTGATTCATCAAATTGCAAGGAAACAAAACAACTTTTCTTTACCTTTTCTATGACTTGATCATGAATGTCAGTCGCCATATTGCTTATCCTGCGTTGGATGGCATTGACCTCTTGCTTGCCAAACATAATCTCTGCTATATCTAAAGCCGCTGTTAAAATCAAATTTTCGGCAACACTGTGAAGTTTTCTTGCTTTAGCCACATGAAAAGCTACTCGATAGCTAGCGAACAACACTTTCTGATTTAGGTTGGACATTTGTCGTATAGCAGTTTTTAGAAGTTCAAGAGCTCTTAATTTTCGCTCAAAAAATTCCACAGGTTTATTTTTTTCATTAGGATATTTTGTGTTTAGGTGGCGTACCAACTTCGATGGCTTCATGCTTTCTCTTGACAAAATTCCCAAGCAAATTGCGCGGTCGGTTTATTCTCAATCACAGTAAACCCAAATGTCAAATAATTGTCCTAAAGATGTTCCCATTGTTCTAAGATGATCAGAAAGACGAATTAATCCTGGTAATGGAAGAAGTTTTGTTATTCAAGGAGATATTGAAATTGACGGATAAAAAAAATGGAAATAGAAGAAGAGGATATTATGTATCTGTCGTTCGACAATATTGGGGTAATAGGAGAGGGATCAAACGGTTCAAAGGATCCAGGTTGTTTTATTATCTGAAAAATTTTGTATTGTATTTGTAGTGTTTCTGTAGTTATTTGGTTTTTAATAAATAAGAATTTGGAAATTATGTCCTGGTATAAGAAATTAGGAACCAGGATGTAGATTTTCAGATTTTATTTATTTATTTATTTATTTTTGTCATAGAGATGTTTTTTCTTTATCCCTTTACCCCCACTAGACGTTGATGGTTCTGATGATCTGTTTAGGAATTTATCCATTTTCAATTATAACAAACAACTCAAATACGTAAAACAAGTGATTCGCGCTCTTCAAACAACTAAACAGCAAATGACATGACCACGCGTGTCTCACACTCACAAATTACTTTACAATTAAATACATAAAATATGAAGCTGTTAACAATAAAGCAAACAAATATCTACAAATATAACAATTTGTAACTTAAAACTTAATTTATCTTATAAGAAATGGTAATATTTTTCCTATAAATTGTCCAGGATTGCTATTTCATGTAAAGCTTTTACATATCTTCAGCCGGAAACAAAAAGCGTCGCCATCATTACGAACGCTAGATGTTAACACGTTCTTGTTAGTATTACCAAAATCTGAAAATAAAACAAATTTAAAAAGAAATCGACTGCTGGTATTCCAAAATTCATTACGTGATGTTTATTTTTTAAAATAAATATCTTTTCCCAAACCATTAAGTCTATCAGACCATTCAATTGTTTTAATAATTTTAACTTCTGGATTTATTTCATGGTTAAATGACCAAAAATAATCTGCTACGGCCGATTTATCAGTTTGTTTATACTTAATGTTATGAAAATGTTCTTTCGTTCTGGTTTCTAAATTACGTTTTGTCTTTTGAATATAAACTTTATCACAATCGAAACAAACTGATAAATACCAAAGTATAAACTTGAAAGAAGCGTAGGGACAGTGAAGCACAAATTAGCACAAAAGTGAATTGAGAAGATATTGACACATTGCTTCACTCACACTGTTTATTCACAGGACATGCTCTTATCATCAGCTGGTACTCAATTAGTGTAAGTTGTAGTGGTTTCCTCTTTCTCCGTATTGTACATCACGCCATCTATTGACAATATGGAGAAAGAGGAAACCACTACAACTTGCACTAATCGAGTATCAGCTGATGATAGGAGCAAGAGCTCTTGAAACATGTCCTGTGAATAAACAGTGTCAGTGAAGCAATGTGTCAATATTGTCACCCGAACGTCGGAACCTCCTATAGAACCGGCAGGCAGCAGCAGCAGCAGGAGATGGTAGTCGTTCGCCACGCCCACTCATTTGTCGTATAGCGGTAACGAGGGGTGGCTGGAAAAACATTACTGTGCCGTCTCTTTCCGCTCCCCTCGATTTCTCGAACTTACGGGATATTTCATCTAATCCGGAACCTTCTAGATTGGCCAGCTGGTCTTATATAAGCAACGCGTCGGGCTAGAGAAAAGTCAGTGCTTGACGAGCCAGTGAACGGACGAGAAGACTGTGTACGTGCATCGGAAGAGTTTACGTAACTGTGAGCGTGCAAGTGGAACTATAACGGACGAACTGGTGAATTGTAATTGTGTGCATTACGTAATTCTTTGAAATCGGCAAGTGTTCAACTGTAATTCGGTGGAAATAAAGAATATTTTTGAGTGGTGCAATCGGACTTTTAATTTCACGAACCCACAAAGTCACAACTGGTGTCAGGAGTGGTGCAAGGGGCGGTACTCTGCGGCTAAGCGGTGGTTTCCGAAACGATTCTCCAGGGCCTCCCAGATGTCCTTGGGCGCCGTCGTTGTCTGCACCGCGTTTAAGACTTCCGCGGCCCGTCCCTGGAGGCTGGCTATTAACTGTGTGGCCTCCTCCTCTGGTGACCATTTGTTGTGCTTGTCCACTGCGTCGAATTGGCGGCGGAAGACCTCAAACGTTGACGCGCCGTCATATTTCGGAGGTTTGACGCGCGCCGATGTTGTGTCGCGTCCCGGTGCGTCGGCTTTCAAATCCTGCAACCTCCTGCCGACGACGTCCTCCACCATGGCGCTTAGGGATTTGACGCTATTGTCGGCCTTTCCTTCCAGCTCATCAACGCGGCTCGCCAGGTCTTCGACGCGCTCGCCTAGCTCTGTGACGTCCTCTTTTACGCCGGCCAACTGTTCCTCAAACTTTGCGGCGAGAGCCTCGTTCGCCGCCTTCATCTCCGTGGCCAGACTGCCGTTCGCTGCTCTCATTTCTGTGGTTAACTCGGCCTTCATTTCTTCCATCTTCTCGGTGATGTTGTCGTTGGCGGTCTTCATTTGTTTCAACTCTGCGGCCAGGTTGTTATTTGCCGCCTCCGTCTTCGCTGTTAATTCGTTCATCTTCTCCAAAATTCTTTCCAATGCCGATTCCATGGCCGTTATCCCACTTCTGACACCAGTTGTGACTTTGTGGGTTCGTGAAATTAAAAGTCCGATTGCACCACTCAAAAATGTTCTTTATTTCCACCAAATTACAGTTGAACACTTGCCGATTACACAGAATTACGTAATGCACACAATTACAATTCACCAGTTCGTCCGTTATAGTTCCACTTGCACGCTCACAGTTACGTAAACTCTTCCGATGCACGTACACAGTCTTCTCGTCCGTTCACTAGCTCGTCAAGCACTGACTTTTCTCCAGCCCTACGCGTTGCTTATATAAGACCAGCTGGCCAATCTAGAAGGTTCCGGATTAGATGAAATATCCCGTAAGTTCGAGAAATCGAGGGGAGCGGAAAGAGACGCACAGTAATGTTTTTCCAGCCACCCCTCGTTACCGCTATACGACAAATGAGTGGGCGTGGCTAACGCCTACCACCTGCTGCTGCTGCTGCCTGCCGGTTCTATAGGGAGTTCCGACGTTCGGGTGACAATATCTTCTCGATTCACTTTTGTGCTGATAAATACCAGATTTTTTCTTATTAGGAATTTTATCTTTTTTAGAGAAATGCAATACATTTTTAATACTATAATTATTTTGAGGAACTAAAGTTGTACCAAACTCTTTAAAAAAAAATTGAAATTGTTAATTAACCCAAGGATGGTAAGTAAATATTTTAAAATTATAATCATCTTTTATTTTTCTAAGGGTAGAAATATCATTAACAGTTTTCGGATATTTAAATTTTTTAATTTTTTATGTATAAAGTCTCTATTAAAGCCGTTAATTAAAGCAGTATTAATAATATGTTTATACTCTTTATTAAATTCATCTTTATGCAGGGGTATATTTATTAACCTATAAATCAAACTATTTAAAACAGCAATTTTATGTGATAAAGGGTTCAAACTTTTATTTCTTATGTAATTATCAATATGAGTAAACTTCCTTTAAATACCAAAATTTAATTTATTATTATTTCTTATTATCTTTAGATCTAGAAAAGGAAGAAATCCATTAATTTCAGTTTCTAATGTAAATCTTATAGCTTTATCTTGCAAATTTAGTAATTTTAAAGCATTGTTTATGAATTTATCAGGAACATTAGCAAAATTATCATTAACATATCTATACCAGGCTTTAAAAATTTAAGGGAATGCTTTAGTGGCTTGCATTTCGAAAATACTCATAAAAAGATCAGCAAGAAAAGGTGAAAGAGGACTACCCATTGTTAAGCCAGAAGTTTGTTGAAAAAATTCACCATTAAAAGTGAAATAATCTTGATCTAAACAAAATTCAGTAATTATTATATTATGGATGAGTCGTATTTATTACAGATTAGCTTCACTTATGTACTTATATTGAGAACATGTTTCGCCAACCATCATTTGCATCATCGGCTCTAATGTGACTAAAGCTTGATCCATTAGAGTCGAGGATACGAACGATAGTTCGCGAAACATGTCCTCAATATAGGCACATAAGTGAAGCTGATGTGTAATAAATACGACTCATCTATAATTTAATAATTATTTTGCTTCACTGTGGTGTTCCATACAGTTAAATTTAAAACATTCAGTAAGTTTAACAAAATCAACTATTAAGTCCTCATGTAAATTTATTGAATTCCACCAATTTTTTAAATAAATTAAAATTTTTTCTCTAGGAATACTGGGAAATAAGGCAGTTACATCAAAAGAAACAAGTCAATCTTTTTAACTAATTTAAAGGAATTTTTAATACTTAAACTCTCAAATTGATCAAAATTACAAAATTTTTCATGTAACCATTTAGCTAAATTATAAGTCGGTGAATTTATACAATTTACAATAGGTCTCATTTTATTTCCAGGTTTATGAATTTTAGGAAGAGCATCAATTCTAGGTAAAATAGGGTTACTAACTTTTGCTAAATGTTTTTCTTTATTTGATATAATTTTCACTTCATTAAGCATTTTATTAAACTTTGAAATAAGAAATTTTAAATGGTCTTTATTAATTTTTATGAAATCTTCACCATGAAGTAAAAGTTTTCCTCTATTAATATATTCGGATGTATCTAAAATTACAATTCTCGAAACCCACGGGTAAATGGGTACTTCTGGCCAGGCTACGGCCGCCTGGAGGGGGTAGAGGGTTGCCTGAATAGTCCCGAGTGCTAGATCACCTTCAGCCCCACCGAGGTTATCGGTAGTCTTCCCTGCGGGGTTGACGCGCGTAAGTGGCGTATCCACTTCCATCCCGTCTTGACGTTGTGCTCAGCGGGGGGGGGGGGGGGGGGGGAGCTTTTTAGACTCAAGGTATTGCCCTATGGAAAAACCCCCGGAGTTTCCATCGCTCCCGTGTAGGAGGCCCAGGTCCTTGGTCCTACGGGTCCAGGACTAATGGGAGTAGAACCTCTGCGCTTAACTAACAATTCTATTACTTTTATCCGCCTTAGTGAAAATTAAATCCTTTTGATTTAATGATTTAATAATATGTTTATTATTATTATTTCTCTTAGGTTGGTATTTATCTAAATTTTGTAATATTTTGCTACATTTCAATTTAATCAGTGATTTATTATTTTCACTTAAATCATGACTAGCAATTTGTATATCTGCAATATAATCATGTATATTGTTTGAAAAATCTGCACCTGTTTTGAAACCTTGATTTAAAAAATTTAACTCCTTTTCATTAAGGTTACAATTTGATAACTTAACAACATTATCTTTATTATTTTTAATAACTGGGTTTAATTTATTTTGTTTCAAACGTAAATGATATTTGTTTTTTAATTTAGCAGTTTTATTTTTCATATTTAAATTAAGAATATGAAACAATTTGGATTCTAAATTAAGCCAAATTGAATTACCTAAAATCTTTGTTAATTTTAGATGCAAATCATATAATTTAAGTTCAATATTATATAAGTCTTTAAAAAAGTAAAATTCTTTCAACTGTAATTACTTTTTCTCTGCAGCTTTTTGATGAATACTATCATTATCAAATTTAATAGTTTTTCTAACAAAGATAGGAACTACCTTATGTTTTAAATAAAGATTAAAATTACTCCAACTCCAAGGCATCTTAATCGTAGTTTCACTTCGGAATTGTTTACACTTATCACGGCCTCGCTTCTGATTCCATTTGCCTCGCAGTCTTGCACGGTTGACCGCCCTATTTATAGGCTAGTGCATTCTAGCAAGAATCATCTCATAGCGTAACCAAACGTTTTGAAACTTGTGAACCTTTTGCAGAACCTGTTGCTAGTAGGTCAGCATGTTACCAACAGATGGTGCTGGGAGTCTTGGCCCTAACAATATGTCTGTATTTGTTAGTTATTAATGGGCCATGTTTTCTATTTAAAATGATGTTTTCCATAATTATATATTTATATCCGAATCATAATAATGCAAAAGCCTAAAATTTTTGTATGGATTATATATTTTTAACATACATGAAAAAAAAGGGTCAGGAGGTCGTGAAATAATTTTTGATACTCGGGTGGTCATGTCATGGAGAAGGTTGAAAAATACTGGTCTAAAAGGTTCACTGTTACTAAGCTTAAATCAAGATTTGTGGTGCTCCCTGAGTAGGGAATATATGTTTTTGGGTAATTTTGATAAGTATATCTCCAGTTCGGTGATGCGGCATTGAAGTCGCTAACTATAACTGTGTTTTCTGTGAGTGTTAGTATGTCCAGATTGAGATTTTTGTTATTTTGGGGGCTGTAAACTCCATATATTTTGAATTGATCTCTTCTCTTCCAAATGTCAATAGATATGATCTCTGGTGTGTCATGTTCGTTCATTTCCTTTATTGTCTCAAAATTAGAGGTCAGATTGTTTCTTATTGCAACAAGTATACCACTAGCAGCTTGTGTTTTCTTATGCATGTTTTCTTCTTTCTTGAGTAGCAATTTATATTATATAATTTATATTTGATGATGTTCTCAATGATTTCTGTCATTTTGGCTCTGGATAAACCACCTGCATTCCATAGAAGTACAATGTGATTCAAAGATGAGATAATATTGAATGGCAATAGATGTTACATGTGCTCATTAAAGATGAGCTCACAATCTTATGTAGGAGAAAGCTTCATTTTGAATATTTTGTCAGGCAAGTCCATGAATTCATTTGGATTCCAGGAATAGTATATTTTTTAATCTTACTAGATGTAAACTCAAAAATATTATTAGCCATAAAACCCTGTTTAGACAGTTTAGGAAGGAAGCATATATTATGTGAGGGCGAGGATATAAGAACAGGAAATAGCAAGGACATGGACCATTGGATCTCAAGGAGCTTATAAGGTCCGTCATCAGTGCCAAAAGAATGAAAGCTGCACTGGAAAATAACATGAGTTATAGGAATGTGGGGTAAAAATTATAGAACTGTTTAAAACAAGTGCAATAATTAGTGAATGTTGAGCTGCTCTCTCTATTAGTACTTCATGTTAAATGATAGTCTTTGTCTAGCCAGCAAATAAAACTGAATAACGTCTCATTTGAGAAAAGTATACAGACCGGAAAATACAGACAAATAAAGAATATCTCCAAAATAGTCCACTCCATTTCACAAAAATAAATCTTCATATTCTATCTCAAACTAAAGAGGACTTCTCAGGACATTTCCACAACATTAAACATATACATTTCATTTGTCATGAAAATATCTTAAACATGTTTCACTTTAAGGATAGATAGTTGAATGCCATGGCTGGGATTTGAACCATAGATCTCCTGGTCTCCATTGAGCTACCATAGCCAACATGCCAGGACGACATTAAATTCTCTGACTCGTATTTTTGTGGTAAGCCACTAGGAGTTCTCGCATACAAAGACCCCAATAAGTCATCTGTGGCAACATGAGGGAATGAGAAGAAATACAAAACACACTGCAGGCATTCATAAGGAAAATGGTAAAAAATATCAAAATGTTCAGAAATCTTCTAAAAATCAGCCGACAGAGTTAAAAATATTACATCTCGACAACCTGAGCAAGCAGAGACTGCAGGCAACCAACTTGAGGCTGAATGGGAAGAAGTGCCAGCTCTTCCGCAAGGAAGACAACTACTTGGGTCACATAGTCTCACCAACCGGAGTGGCCGCAGACCCGCAGAAGACACAGACACAAGCCGTGAGAGATTGGCCTCGGTCGAAGGATAAAAGAGAATTGCGCAGTTTCCTGGGGCTGTGCAGCTATTACCGCCGTTTCATAAAGGGGTTCTCCAACAATGCCAAGCCCCTCACCCACTTGACAGAAGAACACCGGCCTTATGCATGGACGGAGGACGCCGAACACGCTTTCCAGCAGCTGAAGAAGAGCAGTGCTCCTATTTTGGGATTCCTAGGTGCGGCCTTCATTGTGGACACCGATGCCAGTGACTACTGCATTGGAGGCGTCCTATCCCAAGTCCAGGAGGGCTACGAGCTGGTGATGGCTTACTACAGCAAGACGCTATCCAAGGCAGAGAAGAACTACTGCGTCACCCGTCGAGAGTTACTGACGGTAGTAAAGACCTTGGAACTCTTCCACAAGTATCAGTACGGCCAGCCATTCCACCTGAGGGCTGACCACTCCGCACTAACCTTACAATTGAGCTTTAGGAACCTGGAAGGCCAGACGGCCCGTGTGGTCCACGGACTGCAGGAGTACGACTTCACCTCGTAGAGGGAAGAGGTAGGGCAATGCAGACGCCATGTCCCAAAGACCTTGCCCAGAAGAGTGCGGTCAGTGCACAAGAGTGGAAGAGAAGGAGCGTGCCGCAGCTGTCATAGTGGTCACTGCAGTGCCTGCGGTTGACTGGGATACGCAGGCCTGAGCAGGGAGCAGCTGGCGGACGTAGACTTGGGGCCACTCTTGAGAGAAGTGGAGGCAGGGACAAGACCAACCTGGGAGGACATCGTACCAAGAAGCGCCACATACAAGTCGTACTGGGCCCAGTTGAACTCTTTGAAGATCGGAGAGGGCGTGCTGTTCCGGGTATGGAAGTCACCGTATGGGAAGACGCAGAGAGAGCATTTGGTACTTCTCCGGCGTAATGTCCCGGAGGTCTTAGAGGAAGTGCACGCCGGTGCTTCAGGAGGACACCTGGGAGCTAACCGAACGATCGACAAACTCCGACAGCGCTACTATTGGCTGAGGCTCCGAGCAGACCCTGAGAGGTGGTGCCGTCAATGCCACGTGTACGCGGTGAGTCGCGGGGTCCAAACTAGCAGCCGGGGTCGCATTCAGCAGTACAACGTCGGAGAGCCATTCGAACGCATCGCTGTCAACATAGCTGTACCATTCCTAGTGTCCGACCGAGGCAACAGGTACATGATGGTGGTCGTGGACTACGTGGCCGGAGGTGTATGTAATCCCGAACCAGGAGGCGAAGACAATCACAGACTGCCTCGTTGAGCAACTGTTCTGCCGTTTTGGGGTGCCGTTAGAGCTGCATAGTGATCAGGGCACCAATTTTGAGTCTAACCTGATCAAGGAGGCACTGGGAAGGCTTGGGTTGAACAAGACGCGCAGCACACCCTACATCCACAGTCGGACGGCATGGTGGAGAGGTACATCAAGACTTTAGAAGAACACCTGAAGAAGGTCGTGGCCAGCCATCAGAGAGACTGGGACGTCAAGGTGCCACTGTTCCTGCTGGCCTACCGCTCGTCAACACCATCGACACCACTGGAATGACGCCAGCCAGCTCAATGTTCGACCGAGAGTTACGCCTCCCTTTTGACCTGGCTTTTGGGAACCCCTTGGAAGCGAAACAGTCAACAACCAAATATGTGGAGAACCTGGTGAAACATCACCACGACATACATGAGATGGCTCTTCAGAACATCCAGGAGGCGAGCGACCGCATGAAGACCCGATACGACAGGCAAGCCAACAGCCAAGGATTCCAGCAAGGTGACCTGGTCTGGTTGTATCGCCCTACCCGGACCAAGGTGCTGCCCGAAACTTCAACAGCCATGGCAAGGACCGTACCGGGTGGTAAGGAGGATTAACGACGTGGGCTAAGTAGGTGCCCCGAGGAGATGTTGATGGTACACCTGGATCGTCTGGCCCGCTACGATGGTGTTGTTTGGGACGACCAGCCTTGAGAAGGGAGCAGTGTCGCGCACCCATTGTTGCGTCGATGCGCGGCCAGCGCACACAAAGGGACAGATAGTGCAGCGCGGAGATAGAAACAGATAAAGATAGATAACTGGAAGTTCGTAGTGCCGTCTTGTTCATTCTAGAACCATGAATGGGAGCTATAAAAGAAGCCGCGAATCGCCAGTAATTAGAGAGTGGTAATTGAATTGGACTCGTACAGCTGTGTTTTGAAAGCGAAAACTTTATTTGTGGGTGTAGCAGACGAACTGGAAGGCTGTATTTGTGTAGGTTACGTAATTCTGCTACTGTGAGGGTTGATCAAAGTGTATTTCTACGGAAATAAAGAGCATTTTGGAATTTATGCAAATTGGACTTTTAGTCTTACAAACCCACAGTCACATTATTATTATTATTATTATTATTATTATTATTATTATTATTATTATTATTATTATTATTATTATTATTATTATTATTATTATTATTATTATTATTATTATTATTATTATTATTATTATTATTATTATTATTATTATTATTATTATTATTATTATTATTATTATTGTTATTATTATTGTTATTATTATTGTTATTATTATTGTTATTATTATTGTTGTTATTATTATTGTTGTTATTATTATTGTTGTTATTATTGTTGTTATTATTGTTGTTATTATTGTTGTTATTATTGTTGTTGTTATTGTTGTTGTTATTGTTGTTGTTATTGTTGTTGTTATTGTTGTTGTTATTGTTGTTGTTATTGTTATTATTATTGTTATTATTATTGTTATTATTATTGTTATTGTTATTATTATTATTATTATTATTATACATAAATTGTATGTTTTAAGATAATGTACATTTATGTATGAGCTTAGGCGTTCAGGACCAGCGTCCGGACTTGTAGGCCGTGGTGCTCTGATGATACTCAACATAGTGTTGAGCGAAACGTCTACCACAGCCTACAAGTCCAGACGAAACTTTAAGTTATACGTTTGTTGTGTAGTAAGATTGTGTCTATATCTTACAGTTTACTAGTTATAGAAAAGTCATGCAGAATGAAGAGCTTTTCCCAGAAAATTTAAGATTTTTGTTTCATGTGAAATGGAAATGTCTTGAAAAATGTAACAGCTTAATCAAATTTGTTAGCCATTTTTGAGGAAATTGGAATTTTCCAAAATGTTTGCATACGAAGGGCAGTTAGGAGAATTAGGAGGCCACGGATGGTTATTTGGCCAAGTTTTGATTTTTGAGCTATGCTTGTTCATAGACACATACATGTTCATGGGATCTCAAAACATGCATTTGCAGCGATATTTCAATATCAAATTTTGGGATGGAATGCATTATCTTTACTACCCACTACGCACAAAATTGGGCAGTGTTAATCATGGTTCAAATGTTGTCATATCGATGAGTGGTGCTCAAATGAGTCCAGGGTCCATAGAGCTTAGTTACCTGACATTCATTTTTGAGGATAAGATAAATGCCTGTATAACTCACTCTGGCCAAGATTTAAAATAGAAGATTAAAATACTGTATTTGTGATATTGGAATTTTGAAAGCATTCACTTGATTTCTTAGGAACTCTTATAGAAAAATAATTAAATAACAATTAAGATGTACAAATGGCGCAAAGAGAATTTTGTGGGTTTTACTGTGTTTATGACCTGGGAAAGGACCAACTTTGAACCTCTACTTTTGAGCATGTATTATGGCAAAATGTATTAAAATGCAACAACTACGTTATACATGCAATTGCTCTTGTTGCTGGAGATTGGCGCGGTGCGGCGCGACAGCGGCGGAGGGAGGGGGATATATGTGTTGCTGGAGAAGAGAGTATTGCCAGTAGCCAGCTGGCAGCAACATGATGCGTTTGTGGAGGCCTTTCCTTCTCTGCCTTGTATTGGACTTGGCAAGTGGTGATCGACGTCACGAGTATCGCCATCTCCTAGCTGCATGGAATGCTCTCTCCGATTTGGAGAATCCCCACAGGAACTGTCAAAGTTGTGGTACGCAAGGAACGAATCGTCGATTACCGTCTATGGCTAGTGCCGAACTTACAGCGTTGAGAATAGAACTGATTAAGGCTCAGATTTTGAAGAAATTGCGCTTAAAAGAACCTCCAGTGGTGTCCATGCCGTTATCGGCGCTACCAAAACCTCTGGCCAACGGAAGCCTTCTACAGAAGCCCACCGAATCGCGCACCGCCAAGAATTATGACGACTTCTACGGAACAACGGACCAGGTTATTATCTTCCCTCAGAAAGGTAAGTACAGCATTTTACAGTAGAAAACAAAAATTATCTTGCACGTTTGTGGGTTGAAACATTAAGTAACATTGTAACATCTTTATAGGAATCAAACTCCGAACTTCACTTAATATTGAACCAAATTATTCGGTTTAAGGTAAAAGCCGAAGATTGCTTAATCGTTGATCTAAATATAAATTGAGAATATTTTATGTATGAACTTTGATTCAGTTTCCATAGGAGTGGGAGTGGAATGAGTTCAAAGTTAAATGACTACACCTATATAATAGTAACCATGACGAATCAAGATATAGCGCTCCAAATAATTAATCGTGTAGATTTTAAATCCAGTGAAAGAAAAGATATATTGTCATTTTGTAATCATAACTTGCAGATATATGTGAATAAACTTGTAGCTAAACCCTACTCTAAAGCTGAATAAAGTTGACATATTGCCTCAAGCGGGACACCTATATATTTGCAACGAAATGGATGAAAATGAAGATTTTGTACTTGGATTTATTTCCAAAGTTTATTTAAATGCTTGAAAATAAGGAATCTTTAAATTGTCTGTAAGTTTGTCCTCCTATAATGTCGGTTGTACATGACGGGTAGAAAGTACGGATAAAGAAAATTTTTGGAAATTGAAAGGTTGATCACCTAATGCTATTATATTGTTGTATTTGTAATACCTCAATGAAGTACATATTGGAAGGAATGTAATATGTTGCTTTCGAGCGTGTATATGTAATTGTGAATAAATTTGAAGCTGCGGGTTTGCTGTTAGATAAAAAATATTGTTAACAGAAAATGAACTAGATGAAATCATTGGCAACTGTACATATTGCTTATTCCATGCCAAGCGAAAACAGAAGAATTCCTGCATCAGCTGTTTACAGTCCTAGTGTTGTCCTACTTTTTATTGCTTTCTCTAACGCTTTAAAAAACTCCTTCTGTAAGCAAACGGCATATGGATCTTGTTTACAAAAATGACATCGGACGTAATTGTCGATATTTTGTTTTTGCAAAATTACTTCTGCTTCAGTTTAATAAATGTAAGAGAAAATTTTATTTAAAAATATGTTAATTCTGAGGGGTTTTTTTTGGGGGGGGGGGTTCCCTTTGTGACAAGATGACAACCCTTCTCTCTATTTCCTGTCATTTTCGTGAAATGCCTAAAATTGAGATAAAGCAATCAGATATGATCTGAATGTAAAAAATGAAAGTTATACATTGCTAAAATAGTATTTGCTCCACCCCAAACTACCCTCAGTGCCATAACATGTGTTAGATACACATGAAATATATATCCTTAATTTTCTAAGAATATCCTCAGAATTCCTTTTCATTCTGAAAGAATACAAACTAAAAGTTCGACTTTGACATCTACGTGTTTGGGATTACGACAACAAACGTTTAAACATTGTAGTTTCATGCGACGAAAATATCTATCCAAATATTCAATTTGGAAAACATGAAAATTTTAATAACACTTAATTAAAGAAATTTTTGTAGTCCACTAATTAATTGTTGCACAAGTTCAAAATGCAAATTAAGGAAAGATAAACCTTTGGATTTTATATTTGGATAACAAGTCATTAATAATAAATACAAATAACGCATCCGAAGCAATTTAACGATGGTTTTAAATTAATGTAATGAAAATTGTGGACTTCGGCAGACGGATTGCCTTCATTTTTTACCCTAAAATGGTAAAATTTCTGTTTTACATAGATTGGTGTAGCACTCCAGTTTTATCGAATCAATTTAATATATATTAAGGAAAGATTGTTTTAGGTGAAAATGGCCTACAGCATTATTGTGGTATTATATATATATATATATATATATATATATATATATATATATATATATATATATATATACAATTGATCTGAAAGAACAAAAACAATGATCAATTGAGTGGAATATTAGTTGTTTATCTAGATAGACCTTTTTAATATTTTTAATTCTGAAACGAATTTATTCAAAATAAGGTTGAATGATTTTTAACGTATATCTAGTAAAATTTCAGTTGCTGAAAAGTTTA
>JAUKNK010000382.1:0-17500 GCA_030765055.1 Mantis religiosa | reverse complement strand
TTTTAAAAAGTAGGTCATATATACAAATTATAATACTAATAATTATCTAACATCTTAGAAGCGTATTTTAAGTGTTGTTTGTTACTGAAATTAACCAGTTAAATAAGAATTAACATGCCTCGGCGTATTAAATGTGCAAAAAACATTCTTTCTGTACTTACGTGTAAATTCGAATTCTTTATATTTTTAATTTGTAATCTTTAATATATTATTCCACTTGTTTCGGAGTCCAATAATACATTAATAGCGCTTCCATGTAAGGAACAATTTCACATAGCGATGTGTGAACTCAACACCAAGTCCTTCAAGTGTCAAGGAATTACAAAACTTTGTCAAATGCAAATGGCACTAAGTTTTCCGGGAACTTTCGAATGATTTGAGTGAATTTGTATAATATTTGTTACTTCGACCAATGACGCCACAAAAATGAACACTGGTCTAAAGTTCAAGGTTGTTAGAATTACTTGGTCCCTGCTCTTGCTTCTAACCAAAGTTCACCACTTCTTTGCGGAACTTCATAGAAATAAATGACGTTTATACACTGTTATCTTGGTTCCGATAAAGCACAAGAAAGCCAAATTTGGCTGGTTGTCTGTCCAACGTGACTCCAGCAGTAGCAAAGGCAACATTCATAACACTTTATATTAAAACTCTACTCGAAATGTTCCAAACCTTTTGCGATTTAACAGTTAATGCTAACTTGTATTACGCCAAGAGCTGAATTAGTATCAGTGCTTAACCAAAATGCCGAAAAAGTAATAATAATAATAACAATAATAATAATAATAATAATAATAATAATAATAATAATAATAATAATAATAATAATAATAATAATAATAATAATAATAATAATAATAATAATAATAATAATAATTAAATAAATAAATAAATAAATAAATAAATAAAAAGAATAAAAAACAGACTCGTGGGCATTTATATACATTGAGAGGAGAAGAAGAAAATGTAAAAGTAGCATGGGAAGTATTGGGTTATGAATTATAGAGAGGAAAAGTTGAAAGAATTAGAAAAGTGAAAAAAGGATTCTTTAATTCGGGCAAATGTATACATTATTGAGAATAATAAAGGAATGTAACGGAAAGATACTCAAGCAATTTAAGGAAAAGCTCAAGCTTCAGGAAAGAGAGTGCAGTGAGCTCTGAGGGAACTTAGTTTCTCCAAAGTGCATTTCATCTTTAACATACTGTTTTTTCAATTGAGAGCTAATGTCATTTCTAAATATGTAAGTAATTAACAGAAGGAAACATTTTCATCAAAGGAAAATGTTTCAGTTGGAGCCCACAGGTTTCCCAAAAAGAATTTTTCACATCATACATGTACAAATGATATCACTTAACAAGAACAAGATTAGAAAAAATATATTCTTGAATATCCAATAGAGAAGAGGTCTCCAAAATACGGCCCGTGATATAGTTGTTGTGATAAAGTTTAGTGACAAGTACAATATAACAAAGCCACTAACACTTTATAACGTTCTCTTTTAAAAACTACTAATAAGATTTTTCGAATTATGATTTTCCCCTGACAATAGTTTGTATTTCTTGTACGAAGTATTAACGTAGGTTAACTTATATCTGTAAATATTCTTAGTTTAGTTCATTTTGGACAATGTTTTCTCCGGAAAATCTGTTCAAATTAGCAAATTGTATCAGTGGAGGACTCTTATACAATTCCAATAAAGTGTTCTTAATTATATCACTGCACTGTAAATCAGTGATTTTCATTTGAAATTCCGGGACTAAGATTCCAATGTGAACATCAAAAGGATTTTGAAAAATAGTAATTTCATTCGCAAGACGTAAAAGTCCAGAGAGTATCAACATTTACGTTTGGTTTGCAGACTTGGTAGTGTGGCTGAATATTTCACATGTTTGAGAATGTGTGAAACAGCATTATTTTGTGATGTTAGTGTATAAATGAGGGAGAAGCTGGTTTTCTCCTTGCAATTTCAAATTGCAATAGAATGTACAACCACAGCCGTTCCCTGTTTTGCAATTCGGTTAGATGATAATGCTTTTCATTAAAAAAAAAAAAAAGATGTCTGCTTCAAGTTGTAAAAAGCGCTGAAGGAACGACTTCTCCGCAACTAAGCCAGCGTGCGACAGTCGTTTTCTCGAATCTCTTCAAAAACTTGCGGAATTGACGGTGACCACTGAGTCTGTTGAAATTAACAAATGATACTTCACACATATCCAAGGACTTGATGAATAATGCATGTTTTGGTCTCCATGTATCGTATTAGATTTCAATTTTTTCCATCGAGGGTTATGTTATTAATGGAATTACCTTATAAATAGCTTCCTCATTACAATTAGTATCAAAAAGTTGTTAATACATTCCATAGCTTTTATATACTCCTGGAGTAAAAAACCGTCCTGGACACGTTGTTGCGCGCGCATTCTGAGCCGCACGAAATCTGGCGCTTCAAAGCCTCCCATTTTTCTGTCCGCAAACTTCCTTTTAGTAATTTTGAAAATGTTTGTTTCATAATGACGTTCAGTGTTTTATTCTTTGAGAACGACTGGGACTCAATTACGAAATATTGATGTTGTGTTATGTGCTGCGCGTAGCATGCTGTAACAAAAAGGGGAAGATCGCTAACGGTTTCGATATAACGTGATAGGACAAAATTACATTGCATTTGAAATAAAAAAGAGAATTTCTTTGTTATTCTCTTGTATTAAAGCAAAATGTTTCGAGAAGTACTCCTTTAGGTACATGACAGTTATAAACTGCTCTTTTCTGGAGAGGGGGGCGGCATTTGGTATTTAAATTCCTGATTACAAAATATGTTAACCAATTTACCTGAAATTTTTTCCACGATTTGGTCAAAATAATTATGACAGAAAAATGCAATTTTCATGATTCAAATATTCAGGAAAACAGTTTCAGAACGTGAAAATCGAATGTAATGTGAAGTGCCTCAAGTGATCAAAAATTATTATTTGAGACCTTAAACTTTTAAATTAAGCATATTATTCCTCGGATATATTTCTCTGCAGTTACAAATAAAATGTTATGTGAAATTGAAAGTTTTCCGAAAAAAGTGCGCAACTATTTTAATTTTGTAAAAGTGGATTGTGCAGATGTCCAAAACTATACTTGATATAAGAAAAGACTATTTGATCCCTCTATCCACGTTACTGAAAATATGAAAGATTTTGAAGAAAATAAAAATAGAGGACATCACGAGGAGAATTTTTAAAGTGGCAAAAACTGTAGATCAGCAGGATGAAGGAACATATCTAGCTCTGATTGCGTTCAGTCGCTTGAACTGCCACAAGTCTTGATTTTAAAAAAGTTTGAGAGTTTTAAAACAAGTTGATTTGTTTTCACGAAATTTTATCGAGAATTCAATAAGTGTACCTATAGCAGTAAACGCTCAAGTCCTTTCGCTGTTTCTTTCAGAGTTCAAATACATGTCCCACTACTCCGTAGCCTACGGGTCAGTAGGCATGTCGTGTTGCTCACTTATTGGGGACTCTGCAGGAAACTAGAAAACCCCTGGAATTCTGATTTTAAGAAACAAATATCTATGATGTAGCGGCACGAGCTCTAACATGTGGATACCTTTTTATCTCCATAGTTTTTATTTTGTTAGATGCTGTAACAAACTAATTTACAACTGTGCTCTTGCATGGTATTGCAGAATATCAAAGAAAATGGAAAACATGTGGATTGATGATTTTAATAATCTACATTTGTATATAAGCGCTGCCATAGCTCAGGGATAAAACACACACTGCATAAATGGGACCCAGAGTCTGAGGTTCGAAAATTTTAGCCAAAAATGTTTATTTTGTTAGACACAATAACAATCACTTTACAAATATTCTCTTATGGCTAAGTTATTACTTCATGGCATCAGCAGATATCCAAGAACAAGAAAAACATTCATAATTAAATAACAGTTTCTTAACAGGCTTTCTAAGCACCATTATTTTTAGGTATCGTCTTATTTTTGCAATTTATAACAAGTGGAGGGACTAGAAGTAGAAGTGACACTAAAACATCCTTTCAGTTTTATACTCTATATTCTACTGGATTATACAGAATTATATTGCAGCTGTAAGTTTGTTCTTCTCCGCATGAGAACTCTTCAGTTTCTTGTTAGCTTATGTGCAAGTTTATTGTTATGATCAGATGGATTATATCTAAGATTTTGTGATTGGGTATATTAAAATTATCTAACCCACGGGCATTCTCTTTGAAATGATGTAAAAATGACTTAGCAGTAGGAGAAAAACTGTAATTTGATTAGTTAGCGCATATTACAGACAAAAATGGAATAAAGAGCATGATCTTGCGCTAGATTCGAACCCTTAAACCTCTGTGCCCTTCATAGAGCATGCATTTTAACACTGAGCTACGTTTTATACAACATGGTGGTTCCATGAAAACCATCGTTACACATGTTTTTCCAGTTGTTGCCATGTAGTAATAACTTAGCCATAAATTAGTTGTTATTACGTCTAACAAACACATAAAAAGGTTTGATAAAAATATTGACCAATCAGGGGTTCCATTGATGCATCGTGTGTTTTACCAATGAGCTACGAGAGCCGTCCCTGGATGTCATTTATAGCTATACAAATGTAGATGATTAAAATCATCATTCCACTTATTTTTCATCTTCTTTGATATTCTGGATTGCCATGTAAAGACAGCTTAGCTGCAAGCGTCTAACACAGTACAAATTTTAGAGATAAAATGTATAACTAGATGTGACCTTCGTGCCACTTGTCACGTAGTTGACAAATGGTACATCAAGCAAGAATTTGAGATCAACATACCTAAGACAGAAATGATGGTCTTTAGACATCGTAAAGACATGACGAAGTAAACAGCAAGGTTACATCCAGATTCGTCTCACTCTACCCAACACTAGACAACATTAAAAGCAAGAAGAGAAGAAGTGGAGGCAATGGAGCACATCCGGCAAGAACACATGGGGACCAAGGCGCTGGACGCAAACCTGAATAATTTGTATTTGTTTGAAATTGACTTCTTTTTGTATGGCTAACAAGAGCTTATTATTGTTACAGATATTGGTTTTCGGTTTTCTTGCATTGTATCTAAAGCCATGTAGTTAACTCAGATGGAAGAGAAGGGCTGCTTGCTTTGTGATACTTAATCAATCTTTGGTCATATTGAGTTAATATAGCTAACAGATAAAATGACGACCACGGACTAGCCCGCATGATATGACGACTGGGCAGAGTAGGTTGAGGTTTACAGCACATCTGCAACAGAGCTTTGCTATTAAGAAATATTGTTGCATCCTTTTCGTTACGCGTTCCTTCTAGTTGTTTAGGTTAATTTTCTTCGAACTTCAACATAATGAAAATAACACTCGTTGGCTTTGTACATACTCTCCTTACACGTGCATAGTAGCATTTGTTGACATTTCCAGGCTAAAGCTCGACATCGTTGAGTGATTTTTTTATTTTTCATTTTTAATTCTAGCTGCGCTTCTACATTACTAACATGATCAGGTTATATTGCAAGTTGTATGCTGTTGTAGGTCAGCAGCACGTCTATCCTCCACTTTGCCTTCGTGACACAGATATCTAGCTTCAATGTGAATATGTAGCGTATTTGTAATAGGCAAACCGACATTTTCAATTGTTTGTCCTTTTCTTTTTAATTGGAGGGGCACGCCTCTTCTTTAGCGAAATACTCATCCATAATGGTACAAGACATTCGCTGACATTCATTTGTGTTATTTTATAAAGCAAAATGCGTCACCAGTCAAAAACAGTTTTAGTGTAATGCATTGTTGCTTTTAATCAAGCTCGCAACATTCCAAAATAAAATTGCATAATGAATGTGTACACTAGGCCGGTAACCTCAACATGGTGCAAGAACGTACTTTGACCGGCCGGCTCAAGTGATTCATCACTAATATGTATGTATGTTCGCAAATCTTGTTATTCTAGAGGTGGACATTTTAAGCTGTTCCGAATTTAAAAAAAATATAACAAAATATCTTCCCGTTGATTATTTTCAAAGTTGTGAAGCAGTTAATTACTAAGCCGATCGACTGTATTGTGTGAGAGCGCTGAGATGTTGTTGTTGTTGAGATTACGCTTTCCTGGATATTTTTTACTCTTTCAATGCTAACATACTTCATTTATAATTTAAGGTTTTGAAAAAAAGAAAAGCACTTGATACGTAAAATTTCCAAAAACTTTATCGTGTTTGTGTAGGACTAGTAATAATACATGACCAAAATGTGTGTAACCTTAATTCAAATTGGTCATTGAAATGAGTACTAGCTGTAGATCAGTTTTTTTTTAGAAAATAGTGTTCTGAACTAATAAATAAACATAGTTATAGGTAATATTAATTTGTAATCGTAGTTTTGTGGTAAGCGGCAAGAAATAAGATAGTTGCAATTGCATTATGTGTTTTAAGATGCACAACTAAAACTACAGAGAAATTGCCATTATTTTCATTTCCAGTATAAATGGTATTTTATTAAAAAGGAGGAATAAAATATATTACATGTGGAAAATGTCTGTGATTGATAACTATATACTATAACTGTTATTATCTATAATAACTATATACTATAACTGTTATATCTACAATGACTATATACTATAACTGATATATCTACAATGACTATATACTATAACTGTTATATCTACAATGACTATATACTATAACTGTTATATCTATAATGACTATATACTATAACTGTTATATCTATAATAACTATATACTATAACTGTTATATCTATAATGACTATATACTATAACTGTTATATCTATAATAACTATATACTATAACTGTTATATCTACAATGACTATATGCTATAACTGTTATATCTACAATAACTATATACTATAACTGTTATATCTACAATAACTATATACTATAACTGTTATATCTATAATGACTATATACTATAACTGTTATATCTACAATGACTATATACTATAACTGTTATATCTATAATGACTATATACTATAACTGTTATATCTATAATAACTATATACTATAACTGTTATATCTACAATAACTATATGCTATAACTGTTATATCTACAATAACTATATACTATAACTGTTATATCTATAATAACTATATACTATAACTGTTATATCTATAATAACTATATACTATAACTGTTATATCTACAATGACTATATACTATAACTGTTATATCTATAATAACTATATACTATAACTGTTATATCTACAATAACTATATGCTATAACTGTTATATCTACAATAACTATATACTATAACTGTTATATCTATAATAACTATATACTATAACTGTTATATCTATAATAACTATATACTATAACTGTTATATCTACAATAACTATATACTATAACTGTTATATCTACAATGACTATATACTATAACTGTTATATCTATAATAACTATATACTATAACTGTTATATCTACAATAACTATATACTATAACTGTTATATCTACAATAACTATATACTATAACTGTTATATCTATAATAACTATATACTATAACTGTTATATCTATAATAACTATATACTATAACTGTTATATCTACAATGACTATATACTATAACTGTTATATCTACAATGACTATATACTATAACTGTTATATCTATAATAACTATATACTATAACTGTTATATCTACAATGACTATATACTATAACTGTTATATCTATAATAACTATATACTATAACTGTTATATCTATAATAACTATATACTATAACTGTTATATCTACAATGACTATATACTATAACTGTTATATCTATAATAACTATATACTATAACTGTTATATCTATAATAACTATATACTATAACTGTTATATCTATAATAACTATATACTATAACTGTTATATCTATAATAACTATATACTATAACTGTTATATCTATAATAACTATATACTATAACTGTTATATCTATAATAACTATATACTATAACTGTTATATCTACAATGACTATATACTATAACTGTTATATCTATAATAACTATATACTATAACTGTTATATCTACAATAACTATATACTATAACTGTTATATCTATAATAACTATATACTATAACTGTTATATCTATAATAACTATATACTATAACTGTTATATCTATAATAACTATATACTATAACTGTTATATCTATAATGACTATATACTATAACTGTTATATCTATAATGACTATATACTATAACTGTTATATCTATAATGACTATATACTATAACTGTTATATCTACAATAACTATATACTATAACTGTTATATCTACAATAACTATATACTATAACTGTTATATCTACAATGACTATATACTATAACTGTTATATCTACAATAACTATATACTATAACTGTTATATCTACAATAACTATATACTATAACTGTTATATCTATAATAACTATATACTATAACTGTTATATCTATAATGACTATATACTATAACTGTTATATCTACAATAACTATATACTATAACTGTTATATCTATAATGACTATATACTATAACTGTTATATCTATAATAACTATATACTATAACTGTTATATCTATAATGACTATATACTATAACTGTTATATCTATAATAACTATATACTATAACTGTTATATCTACAATGACTATATACTATAACTGTTATATCTATAATAACTATATACTATAACTGTTATATCTACAATGACTATATACTATAACTGTTATATCTATAATAACTATATACTATAACTGTTATATCTATAATAACTATATACTATAACTGTTATATCTATAATAACTATATACTATAACTGTTATATCTACAATAACTATATACTATAACTGTTATATCTATAATAACTATATACTATAACTGTCATATCTACAATAACTATATACTATAACTGTTATATCTATAATGACTATATACTATAACTGTTATATCTATAATAACTATATACTATAACTGTTATATCTATAATGACTATATACTATAACTGTTATATCTACAATAACTATATACTATAACTGTTATATCTATAATGACTATATACTATAACTGTTATATCTATAATGACTATATACTATAACTGTTATATCTACAATGACTATATACTATAACTGTTATATCTATAATGACTATATACTATAACTGTTATATCTATAATAACTATATACTATAACTGTTATATCTATAATAACTATATACTATAACTGTTATATCTACAATAACTATATACTATAACTGTTATATCTACAATAACTATATACTATAACTGTTATATCTACAATGACTATATACTATAACTGTTATATCTATAATGACTATATACTATAACTGTTATATCTATAATGACTATATACTATAACTGTTATATCTATAATAACTATATACTATAACTGTTATATCTATAATGACTATATACTATAACTGTTATATCTATAATGACTATATACTATAACTGTTATATCTATAATAACTATATACTATAACTGTTATATCTATAATGACTATATACTATAACTGTTATATCTATAATGACTATATACTATAACTGTTATATCTATAATGACTATATACTATAACTGTTATATCTATAATGACTATATACTATAACTGTTATAATCTATAATGACTATATACTATAACTGTTATATCTATAATAACTATATACTATAACTGTCATATCTATAATGACTATATACTATAACTGTTATATCTATAATGACTATATACTATAACTGTTATATCTACAATGACTATATACTATAACTGTTATATCTATAATGACTATATACTATAACTGTTATATCTATAATAACTATATACTATAACTGTTATATCTATAATAACTATATACTATAACTGTTATATCTATAATAACTATATACTATAACTGTTATATCTATAATGACTATATACTATAACTGTTATATCTATAATAACTATATACTATAACTGTTATATCTACAATGACTATATACTATAACTGTTATATCTACAATGACTATATACTATAACTGTTATATCTATAATAACTATATACTATAACTGTTATATCTATAATAACTATATACTATAACTGTTATATCTACAATAACTATATACTATAACTGTTATATCTATAATAACTATATACTATAACTGTTATATCTATAATGACTATATACTATAACTGTTATATCTACAATAACTATATACTATAACTGTTATATCTACAATGACTATATACTATAACTGTTATATCTATAATAACTATATACTATAACTGTTATATCTATAATAACTATATACTATAACTGTTATATCTACAATGACTATATACTATAACTGTTATATCTACAATGACTATATACTATAACTGTTATATCTATAATAACTATATACTATAACTGTTATATCTATAATAACTATATACTATAACTGTTATATCTACAATAACTATATACTATAACTGTTATATCTATAATAACTATATACTATAACTGTTATATCTATAATAACTATATACTATAACTGTTATATCTACAATAACTATATACTATAACTGTTATATCTACAATAACTATATACTATAACTGTTATATCTATAATAACTATATACTATAACTGTTATATCTACAATAACTATATACTATAACTGTTATATCTATAATGACTATATACTATAACTGTTATATCTACAATGACTATATACTATAACTGTTATATCTATAATGACTATATACTATAACTGTTATATCTATAATAACTATATACTATAACTGTTATATCTATAATAACTATATACTATAACTGTTATATCTATAATGACTATATACTATAACTGTTATATCTATAATAACTATATACTATAACTGTTATATCTATAATAACTATATACTATAACTGTTATATCTATAATAACTATATACTATAACTGTTCATTATCTACAATAACTATATACTATAACTGTTATATCTATAATAACTATATACTATAACTGTTATATCTATAATAACTATATACTATAACTGTTATATCTATAATAACTATATACTATAACTGTTATATCTATAATGACTATATACTATAACTGTTATATCTACAATAACTATATACTATAACTGTTATATCTATAATAACTATATACTATAACTGTTATATCTATAATAACTATATACTATAACTGTTATATCTATAATAACTATATACTATAACTGTTATATCTACAATGACTATATACTATAACTGTTATATCTACAATAACTATATACTATAACTGTTATATCTATAATAACTATATACTATAACTGTTATATCTATAATGACTATATACTATAACTGTTATATCTATAATAACTATATACTATAACTGTTATATCTATAATAACTATATACTATAACTGTTATATCTATAATGACTATATACTATAACTGTTATATCTATAATGACTATATACTATAACTGTTATATCTATAATGACTATATACTATAACTGTTATATCTATAATGACTATATACTATAACTGTTATATCTACAATAACTATATACTATAACTGTCATATCTACAATAACTATATACTATAACTGTTATATCTATAATGACTATATACTATAACTGTTATATCTACAATGACTATATACTATAACTGTTATATCTATAATGACTATATACTATAACTGTTATATCTACAATAACTATATACTATAACTGTTATATCTATAATAACTATATACTATAACTGTCATATCTACTAATAACTATATACTATAACTGTCATATCTATAATGACTATATACTATAACTGTTATATCTATAATAACTATATACTATAACTGTTATATCTACAATGACTATATACTATAACTGTTATATCTACAATAACTATATACTATAACTGTTATATCTATAATAACTATATACTATAACTGTTATATCTACAATGACTATATACTATAACTGTTATATCTAAATGACTATATACTATAACTGTTATATCTATAATAACTATATACTATAACTGTTATATCTATAATAACTATATACTATAACTGTTATATCTATAATAACTATATACTATAACTGTTATATCTACAATGACTATATGCTATAACTGTTATATCTACAATGACTATATACTATAACTGTTATATCTACAATGACTATATACTATAACTGTTATATCTATAATAACTATATACTATAACTGTTATATCTACAATAACTATATACTATAACTGTTATATCTATAATGACTATATACTATAACTGTTATATCGTATAATAACTATATACTATAACTGTTATATCTACTAATAACTATATACTATAACTGTTATATCTATAATAACTATATACTATAACTGTTATATCTATAATAACTATATACTATAACTGTTATATCTATAATAACTATATACTATAACTGTTCATATCTATAATAACTATATACTATAACTGTTCATATCTATAATGACTATATACTATAACTGTTATATCTATAATAACTATATACTATAACTGTTATATCTACAATGACTATATACTATAACTGTTATATCTACAATAACTATATACTATAACTGTTATATCTATAATAACTATATACTATAACTGTTATATCTACAATGACTATATACTATAACTGTTATATCTACAATGACTATATACTATAACTGTTATATCTACAATAACTATATACTATAACTGTTATATCTACAATAACTATATACTATAACTGTTATATCTACAATAACTATATACTATAACTGTTATATCTACAATGACTATATACTATAACTGTTATATCTATAATAACTATATACTATAACTGTTATATCTATAATAACTATATACTATAACTGTTATATCTATAATAACTATATACTATAACTGTTATATCTACAATAACTATATACTATAACTGTTATATCTACAATGACTATATACTATAACTGTTATATCTACAATAACTATATACTATAACTGTTATATCTACAATAACTATATACTATAACTGTTATATCTACAATGACTATATACTATAACTGTTATATCTATAATAACTATATACTATAACTGTTATATCTATAATAACTATATACTATAACTGTTATATCTACAATTAACTATATACTATAACTGTTATATCTACAATGACTATATACTATAACTGTTATATCTATAATAACTATATACTATAACTGTTATATCTATAATGACTATATACTATAACTGTTATATCTACTAATGACTATATACTATAACTGTTATATCTACAATAACTATATACTATAACTGTTATATCTACTAATAGACTATATACTATAACTGTTATATCTACAATGACTATATACTATAACTGTTATATCTACAATAACTATATACTATAACTGTTATATCTACAATAACTATATACTATAACTGTTATATCTACAATAACTATATACTATAACTGTTATATCTACAATAACTATATACTATAACTGTTATATCTACAATAACTATATACTATAACTGTTATATCTATAATAACTATATACTATAACTGTTATATCTATAATAACTATATACTATAACTGTTATATCTACAATGACTATATACTATAACTGTCATATCTACAATAACTATATACTATAACTGTTATATCTACAATAACTATATACTATAACTGTTATATCTACAATGACTATATACTATAACTGTTATATCTATAATAACTATATACTATAACTGTTATATCTACAATAACTATATACTATAACTGTTATATCTACAATAACTATATACTATAACTGTTATATCTACAATAACTATATACTATAACTGTTATATCTACAATGACTATATACTATAACTGTTATATCTATAATAACTATATACTATAACTGTTATATCTACAATAACTATATACTATAACTGTTATATCTACAATAACTATATACTATAACTGTTATATCTATAATAACTATATACTATAACTGTTATATCTACAATAACTATATACTATAACTGTTATATCTATAATAACTATATACTATAACTGTTATATCTACAATAACTATATACTATAACTGTTATATCTATAATAACTATATACTATAACTGTTATATCTACAATAACTATATACTATAACTGTTATATCTACAATGACTATATACTATAACTGTTATATCTACAATAACTATATACTATAACTGTTATATCTACAATGGACTATATACTATAACTGTTATATCTATAATGACTATATACTATAACTGTTATATCTACAATGACTATATACTATAACTGTTATATCTATAATGACTATATACTATAACTGTTATATCTACAATGAACTATATACTATAACTGTTATATCTACAATGACTATATACTATAACTGTTATATCTATAATAACTATATACTATAACTGTTATATCTATAATGACTATATACTATAACTGTTATATCTATAATGACTATATACTATAACTGTTATATCTACAATGACTATATACTATAACTGTTATATCTATAATGACTATATACTATAACTGTTATATCTATAATGACTATATACTATAACTGTTATATCTACAATGACTATATACTATAACTGTTATATCTACAATGACTATATACTATAACTGTTATATCTATAATAACTATATACTATAACTGTTATATCTATAATGACTATATACTATAACCTGTTATATCTATAATAGACTATATACTATAACTGTTATATCTACAATGACTATATACTATAACTGTTATATCTACAATGACTATATACTATAACTGTTATATCTATAATAACTATATACTATAACTGTTATATCTATAATGACTATATACTATAACTGTTATATCTATAATAACTATATACTATAACTGTTATATCTATAATAACTATATACTATAACTGTTATATCTATAATGACTATATACTATAACTGTTATATCTATAATAACTATATACTATAACTGTTATATCTATAATAACTATATACTATAACTGTTATATCTACAATGACTATATACTATAACTGTTATATCTATAATAACTATATACTATAACTGTTATATCTATAATAACTATATACTATAACTGTTATATCTATAATGACTATATACTATAACTGTTATATCTATAATAACTATATACTATAACTGTTATATCTATAATAACTATATACTATAACTGTTATATCTATAATGACTATATACTATAACTGTTATATCTATAATAACTATATACTATAACTGTTATATCTATAATAACTATATACTATAACTGTTATATCTACAATGACTATATACTATAACTGTTATATCTATAATAACTATATACTATAACTGTTATATCTATAATAACTATATACTATAACTGTTATATCTATAATAACTATATACTATAACTGTTATATCTACAATAACTATATACTATAAATGTTATATCTACAATAACTATATACTATAACTGTTATATCTATAATAACTATATACTATAACTGTTATATCTATAATAACTATACTACTATAACTGTTATATCTATAATAACTATATACTATAAACTGTTATATCTATAATAACTATATACTATAACTGTTATATCTATAATAACTATATACTATAACTGTTATATCTACAATGACTATATACTATAACTGTTATATCTACAATAACTATATACTATAACTGTTATATCTATAATGACTATATACTATAACTGTTATATCTACAATAACTATATACTATAACTGTTATATCTATAATAACTATATACTATAACTGTTATATCTATAATGACTATATACTATAACTGTTATATCTATAATAACTATATACTATAACTGTTATATCTATAATAACTATATACTATAACTGTTATATCTATAATGACTATATACTATAACTGTTATATCTACAATGACTATATACTATAACTGTTATATCTACAATGACTATATACTATAACTGTTATATCTACAATAACTATATACTATAACTGTTATATCTACAATGAACTATATACTATAACTGTTATATCTATAATAACTATATACTATAACTGTTATATCTACAATGACTATATACTATAACTGTTATATCTATAATAACTATATACTATAACTGTTATATCTATAATAACTATATACTATAACTGTTATATCTATAATGACTATATACTATAACTGTTATATCTATAATGACTATATACTATAACTGTTATATCTACAATAACTATATACTATAACTGTTATATCTACAATGACTATATACTATAACTGTTATATCTATAATAACTATATACTATAACTGTTATATCTACAATGACTATATACTATAACTGTTATATCTACAATAACTATATACTATAACTGTTATATCTATAATAACTATATACTATAACTGTTATATCTACAATAACTATATACTATAACTGTTATATCTATAATAACTATATACTATAACTGTTATATCTACTAATGACTATATACTATAACTGTTATATCTACAATAACTATATACTATAACTGTTATATCTACAATAACTATATACTATAACTGTTATATCTACAATAACTATATACTATAACTGTTATATCTATAATAACTATATACTATAACTGTTATATCTACAATGACTATATACTATAACTGTTATATCTATAATGAACTATATACTATAACTGTTATATCTATAATGACTATATACTATAACTGTTATATCTATAATGACTATATACTATAACTGTTATATCTATAATAACTATATACTATAACTGTTATATCTACAATAACTATATACTATAACTGTTATATCTCTATAATAACTATATACTATAACTGTTATATCTATAATAACTATATACTATAACTGTTATATCTATAATAACTATATACTATAACTGTTATATCTACAATGACTATATACTATAACTGTTATATCTATAATGACTATATACTATAACTGTTATATCTATAATAACTATATACTATAACTGTTATATCTATAATAACTATATACTATAACTGTTATATCTATAATTAACTATATACTATAACTGTTATATCTATAATAACTATATACTATAACTGTTATATCTATAAAACTATATACTATAACTGTTATATCTATAATAACTATATACTATAACTGTTATATCTATAATAACTATATACTATAACTGTTATATCTATAATAACTATATACTATAACTGTTATATCTATAATAACTATATACTATAACTGTTATATCTATAATGACTATATACTATAACTGTTATATCTATAATAACTATATACTATAACTGTTATATCTATAATAACTATATACTATAACTGTTATATCTATAATGAACTATATACTATAACTGTTATATCTATAATAACTATATACTATAACTGTTATATCTATAATAACTATATACTATAACTGTTATATCTATAATAACTATATACTATAACTGTTATATCTACAATTAACTTATTATACTATAAACTGTTATATCTATAATAACTATAT